>JBAMJV010003324.1:0-66972 GCA_037951105.1 Echinarachnius parma | reverse complement strand
GCCTGCTTTGGTAGCTGGCCAGTACAAGTTGAAAGTCACAAACTCGTATCAAACTTCATTCAATTGTAGTTAGATTTGAAAACTAGTAATATTTAAACTTGTTTCTTCAATAATTTCTGACTAATTACTCAATTAAATTGATATTGAGACTTGACATGATGATACTGATCTTTATTTAGACTCTCGAAACCAACATTTAATGGCCTGACCATTCGTTTTTGTGTCTACAAAATCAAACTTTCGCTTATTATTAAGTTGCCTGAATGCAGCAGCAAAACGGTACTAGGAATCTAGGTACGGTCCTACATGCAATTTGTCCCTGCGGCTGGTGGCCCAGCAAAACACTAAATATCGCTATCTACCGTAGATAACGACCTACGCACAGTGGAAGGGTTAACTGACTAAAGCGTAAAACCTTATGAGGATTTTAGACACACTCACCGATATTGCTGTAAACTCTTGATGATTCAAATACTGCGTTCCGTTCCACTCAATATTCTGGACCCGATGCTCATAAAATTAGGCATTCAAAATGCCTCTTTGCGCCACAAAATGATTTCCAATTCCGATGATGGGTTGAGAAAGTTGTACTGTCGCACTAAATACGTGTGGACAATTTGACCGCAATAAATCAGCTGATTAGCGATACTTCGCGATATTATCGATACTTAATTATTCCTTACTGATAATTTCATAGACATTATGCATGGTCAAACTTGACTAATAAGGCATATCCATTACTACATAAGGCAAAAGTTATGACGAAATTCTTCATGAATATTCATCAAAATGTATTCTTCTGCGCATGTGCGATGAACTTTCGCTTTCCCTACAAATAATGTTGGATTAACAGTTAAGAGATATGAGGGAGGGCAAGCGAACAGCTCATGAATATTCAAGACCTAGATAAATCGCTTCAAATTTGACACTTTTTTAACACGTACGTCTATGGAGAGTTACCCCCCCTTGCTTGCTACCGTGCTGTCACCGGGATTTATGCCTACATCTTCGGCTATGCAAACCGTTAACGCTAGCCATATGTCTCAGCGCGCGACGGGCATTCAATTTTTAGAAGAGAGTCACGCACATTTCTTGCGAGTTTAGTTACAAATTTCACTAAAAATAGGGAATATTCACTAAAATCGTATCGACCAAGTGAATGGTTTGAATGTTTTTTTTAAATTATAGTATTCAATACATGTATGTGGTAAATCTTCATTACGGCTTGCTCTCTAATTCGTAACCATGTAAGCGTTTTCGTTACCATTTTAAGGGTGTTCGCGTGATTTTGTCTCTGGTGTTGACAAACACTAGCGATACTGATCGATTACTACTCAAGGTCATCACGATTAAAAAGTTCGTGACCTTAGATGCTTAATCTGGAAGCTGGTGTTTAGCTCAGATTAGAGGCAGTTTTTCACCCTCAACACTAACACTAACCCCAACACCATACTTGAAATCACCCATTGGGTGATTTCAAGTATGGTGTTTAAGGCCGGTGTTAGTGTTTATAACACACAAACACCAGTTTGATAAACACTAACACCGGCCCTAAACACCATACTTGAAATCACCCAATGTGACATGTATCATACTGATGGCATGCCGTAGCTAACTTGCCAGTTCCAGCAAACAGCTCCACACCATTACGTATGAATACAAATGCGCGAATTTCGATGCGTCTTTATTTTGTGCGTGCATGAAAATGCCTCAAAACTGACTTTGAAGACAGCACTTTGAAATGGGCGTAAATATGAATGGCAGAAGTGGTGCGCATAGTTCGATCCCCTTTTTTGTTGCCAATACAAATGGAAGGGTATTAAAAACAGGCCGAAATAAGTAATTTAAATTGAGCGATCCCAAACATGTTTATTATACTACAGAATATTCTGAATAAGCTGGTACTAGAATCCTTATACAAATCAGTTATCAGTATTAGTTTTCGAAATGATGTGTTAAATGTTAACTGCGCGAAGTTCGATGCCCCCATCAAACTTTTTATACAACATGGCTGCAGAACCGGGATTTAATTTGCTGACGGATGTACCGATTGGGACGATTGAATGTAACATTCCATCTTTCACCTCATGCCTATATTCGTACCATTATTGCACTCATAAACATTAATTATTTGTACAACAATCGACAAAGTAAACCAGGAGGTGGAGTAGCAATGTATATTTCTACATTACTAGAATACCAGATATTACCTCAATCATAATATTATGAACGACAGGCTAGAATCTTTGTTTATTTAAATTATTATCCCTGGGGGAAAGAATGTATGATGGGTTTAACGAACTTCGCGCAGTTAACATTTAACACATCATTTCGACAAGAAAAATACTGATTTGTATAATGATTCTAATACCAGTTTATTCAGAATATTCTGTAGTTTGATAAACATGTTTTGGTTTTAAGATAACTAGATTTGAATTACTTCTTTCGGCCTGTTTTTTAAACCCTTCCATTTTTATTGACCAAGAAAAGGGGGATCGAACTTCGCGCA
Source organism: Echinarachnius parma (assembly GCA_037951105.1). Classification (NCBI taxonomy): domain Eukaryota; kingdom Metazoa; phylum Echinodermata; class Echinoidea; order Clypeasteroida; family Echinarachniidae; genus Echinarachnius; species Echinarachnius parma. The sequence continues at coordinate 64,463 of JBAMJV010003324.1, read as the reverse complement.
GCAGTTTTTCCCATTCATTTGTACGCGCATTTGTAAGGCCATTGTAGCAGTAGCAGCTGTCTTTACTGCTATTCTTCAGGCATTTTCATGCACTCACAAAATAAAGAGAGATTGAAGTTCGCGCATTTGTATGCATACGTAATGGTGTGGACAGGGGGGTGTCACTGCTGCCAGAGCACAGAAATACAATATAAATACTAGACTTTGAATTCGTCACTTTTGACGAATTAAGGTTATACATATCGAATTCTTATGATAAAAGCATTATTCCAAAAATAACTACTCAATCATCATATAAATAATATCACATACTCCCCCCCCCCCCTAATAGAAAGTAAAAAGAAGAAAAAAGAAATTAAAAAAATATTGTCTTGGATTCGAACCCACGACCCTTAAATCTTGCGTCACAACTTGTTCCACGAGACCAACATTAGATCTCTTAACGAGATGGGAAATCGGTAACGATATATAAGTGATTGCACACTGCATTTGTCATTGTAACAGTGAATTATTTGACCTTTGAACCTAATTTACATATCCTAAACGCCATTTTCATAATCCGATCTTATCTCATGAAAATTGTTCCTTTCATTATAACATACATGTGTGCTGAATTTCATGTCCGCGGCGTACGTGGTTATTGAGTATTCATGCTTGATTGATTTGACCTTTGACGGTAAATATGACAATGAAATATGCATTTTCGTGATTTGGTGTTAACTTATGAAATGATGGGCTTGCAAATCCCTATCTACATGCGAAGTTTCACATTGGTAGCATAATTCCTCCAGCAGTTATAGGTCGAAAGCATACGTTTTGGCTAAACCTCAATTTTCATCAGATTTGGACTCTTATTTACAATCAAACAATTTATCATGATCCATAACATAACGAATTGTTGTGAAAAGATTACAAATAGAACAGGACATCAACTACGATATATCGAAATTTGGGAGAAAATTAATGGAGAATAAGCGAGATATGGTCAATAGTCCGCTGTGATCGATTTCAAAATCGATTAAAATCAATTAATATTCGCATTTTCAACTTTAACCCTCAATATGATGACGTTATAACATTTACTCGGCATCATTGAGGTATGAATTCGTATCTACAACTCATAATCTATCTGAATTTTAAAATAAAATTGGGTGTTTGTGCACTTTTTAAAAAGTTATGGCCGACTAAAAAATTATGTTTTTACCATATTTTGCCAATTTGTGTGCGCGCGTAATTTTGACTTTGACGCGCGCGTACTCCTTTATTATGAGTCAACAATGACTCAAATTGATTCATGTGATCTTGAGATATGCGACGCAAAAAATTAGGAAGAAGAAGAATAAATAACTAGATTTTGAATTCGTCACGTTTGACGAATTAAGGTTATACATATCGATTTATTATGATAAATGGATGATTCCAAAAAATAACTACTCAATCATCATATAAATAATAGCAGATACCCTCCCCCTCCATAATAAAAAGTAAAAAAGAAGAAAAAAAGAAAGTAAAAAAAGTACTGTCTTGGATTCGAACCCACGACCCTTCGATCTTGTGTCACAAATTATACCGCGAGACCAACATTAGAACTTTTAACGATAATGGGAAATCGGGAAAAATACATCAGCGATTGCACTCTGCATTTGTCATTGTAACAGTGAGTTATTTGACCTTTGATCCTAATTTACATATCCTTAACGCCATTTTCATAATCCGATCTTATCTTATGAACATTTTGCATTTCATTATAACATACATGTGTGCTGAATTGCATGTCCGCGGCGTACGTGGTTATTGAGTATTCATGCTTGATTTATTTGACCTTTGACCAGTTGACGGTAAATATGACAATGAAATATGCATTTTCGCGATTTGGTGTTAACTTATAAAATGATGGTCTTGCAAATCCCTATCTACATGCGAAGTTTCACATCGGTAGCATAGTTTCTCGAGCAGTTATAGGTCGAAAGCATACGTTTTGGCTAACCCTCAAATTGTAACAGATTTGAACTCTTATTTCCAATCAAACAATTCATCAGGATCCAGTGAACAAAACGAAATGTTGTTAATAGATTGCGAATAGAGCATGACATCAGCTACGATATATCAAAATTTGGGAGAAAACAGTTGGAGAATAACCGAGATATGGTCAAAAGTCCGCTGTGATCGATTTTAACATCGATTAAAATCAATTAATATTCGCATTTTCAACTTTAACCCTAAATATGTTGTCTTTATAACATTTACTCGGCATAAATAAGGTATGAATTCGTATCTACAACTCATAATCTATCCGAATATTAAAAGATAATTGGATGTTTGTGGACTTTAAAAAAAGTTATGGCCGAATAAAAAAAAAAATGTTTTTACCATATTTTGCCAATTTGCGTGCGCGCGTAATTTTGACTTTGACGCGCGCGTACTCCGTTATTATGAGTCAACAATGACTCAAATTGATAGGGTGTGTTGAGGGATCTATAAGGAATGCAAAACATGTGAAAAAACGACAATTTTACTATTCATTCGCGTTACGCGCGCAAATACGCGCGCACCGACGCGCACGCGCGGAATTTTTTGAAACGCTTAAAATTGTCTGAAACATATAGTAAATTACTCGGGTTGAGGTTTTGAGCATTTTTTGACATTTTTTTTCATTTGACGGACGCGTACGCGCGCGTCTCCGAGTGTAATTGTACGCGCATGAGCTTAGAAGATGACCATTGACCTGATTAATGTTAATGCGAAATTTGAATTGAAATTGATATTTCATGACTGAGATATGATGATTATTAACATTTTACAAAATGGCGTCCTGATGACGTCACAGTCATGTGACGTCACTGAAAAAGTGGGCAGTTCTAAGTTAGAACATGATCTATCATCATGTGAAGATTCATGATATTTGATTAATCTGATCTTGAGATAATCGACGAACAAAAGTGATGGGGAGAATAAATAAAAAAAAATAATATAAATAAAAATTCGAACAAAATCAATAGGTTATACATATGGGTTGGGTGTTATTTGTAAAAAAAAATCTATTATCAAGATAATTATGAACTAGAGTATACAAAATTGTACCATAACACCGTGACTGTAATGTACAAAGTCTATGGAAAATCGGGTTGTCTTACTAAAAACTCAAAACATGTTTACTTCAGGTAGTAGATCAAGCAACAATTTAGTATGTATGCATCAAGCTACCACCCCAACATGACAGAAACTAGCTGGTCACTTTAGTATGCAGTGATTCTCAATGCTCCCTGTACTATTGCAATGTAAGTCCCGGTGTTACAGTGACTGTAACACCGGGACCAATATTCAACCATTTTTAATTAATTAATGAAATGTCCAATCTTCATTTTGATACTTGTTTATGGTAGATATGTGTGGTCAAGATTTGGGCAATTTAAGTTTTTTTTTTTGTGTTTGTAATTTTCTTACAATGCTAAAAATATCAGTTTTTACCGTAACACCGGGACAATATTCTTTATCATAAATGAATTGTTCATTGAAGCGTATCACAATGAAAAAAATGAACTTAAATGATTTTTCAAATTACATTCAACCCTAAACCTCTGAGAAAATATAATAAGTTTTTACCTCCTGTCTTACTTGCTCTTGCTACATTGATTTATTTTCAACACGTTTTCCAGACATTTGGATGAAAATTAATTATTCATATTCTATGCGCATATTTTAATATGTTCCTGATGTATATTTCTATTTTAAAGGTCAGATTTTTAAAATTCAGTTCTTTAGCTTTATTTTGATACCAAAATTTATACTATCTGACCATTTTGAAAATGTGGTGGTCATGTCCACTTTATCGTGGAATTGCCCTGTTGTCTCCCATTTGAACCCTGTTCTTGTTCATGTTGTTATTTATAAATACGTCACGGCTTTCAACAATAATGATACGGAGAATAAATTATGTAGGTCAGTGTGTCGTACATTTGACTCCCTCGCAAATAACATCACAGGGTAATATTTGTAGTACCGGTGTTTGATATCAAATAGATGTCCAATACTTTGCAAAGATTTGTGTTATTCATAAACAATGCAATTAATCACCGACACTCACGGAACCAACAGGGCCGATGGTTCCGTAAGCGCCAAAACGTTTGCAAGTTCGCAAATTCTGTACCCGCGTACGTTTGAAGACAATAGAAGCATAGTTGATACAATAGTCTTCTTTAAACCACATCTTGCCGAGAATGGTCGACATGACTTATCACCCCCCCCCCCCCCCCCCAACGGCGAGAAGAAATCGACGCCTATGTCTCCCACCAATGTTAATGGTAAAGACAAGAAGGATGATACCATACTAATATAGGTTTTCCCGCTCAATTTTGCGATTGTGTCATTCGAATTGATAAAAGGAGCAAACGAATTCGCGCGATTTGCGATCGCCGTGTCAAAGCAGCATTCGAATTCGTAAATAGTCGTTCAAAATCTCGTAGGAGCAAGTGAATTTGCACAAAGAGCATACCTTTTCATCAATGGTCATTCGAATTCGCGAAAGGGCAGTTGACAGTTGGCTGCACATTCGCGAATTCGAATGCCCATGAATGAACTTCTGTGTCTATTCACGAAAGCTTATGCGTATGCATGAATTCGCTTGCACTTATTCGGAATTTGGAAGACCGATACCAACGATTACGCGGTAATGCGTGAATTTGAATGACCCTAAATGAATTCGATTGAAAAAAGTGTAAAATTGAGCGGGAAAACCTATAATAGGTTCGATTTATATAGGGCGGATGTGCATGCCCTCCTATTCCCCCTACTCTTTGGGCTGCCCATGGATACGTCACTGGTTGAGGAGGAGATGAAAAGGTGATATGATGCGTCTAGTATGTACAGTACCTAGAGAATAGAGAGACGCTGTTAAAATGTCAAAAGGAAACCACGACTAACATACTTTTGGAGTACTGTTCACATCGAATATTTATGCAAGCATGGCAAAAGGAGACGTGGTCTTAAGTTATACTAGTCCGTACGACCAAGAGGGTCTCCCGAAAGGGCCCTGTTCTTCCATGGGATCTAAATAATCATGATAATAATAATAATATTACATATCATTTATAGAGCGCCATGTATCGAGGTGCCCTATTCAGGGGCGCAGATGCCCCTTGGTCATCAGGTACAGTTCAAACCAGTAGAATTATCTTGCGCACCATCTCAACTCCCAGGGGAGCATACTAGCTCAAGCTGCTCTACTATATAGGACGCTACGGGCTAATTTAACACCCAATCAAGTACCCATTTATACTACTGGGAAGAGAGAAGCAATGTGGATTAAATGCCTTGCTGAAGAACATTAAATGCCGGGGCATCGATTGGGTTCGAAGTCGGATCCCCAGATTAGAAGTCAAGGTCTTATCCGATCGTGCCACAACACCTCCATGTAATTTCAGATACAATAATGATCATGACGATCTTGGAGCTGACGTACATGGTGATGATACCTTTCACCTGTTAATTGGTAGGTTAATCCTCCTAATATAAAGGAGATGGATCCGAGAGAGCGGTAAGATTGTAAGGAGAGATGGGCCTTCAGCCCTAATACTGGAATGTATGCCGTGGGGACTGGTTTATACTTATATCATGCTTATTATGAAGTACGACTTTTTACCAATATAACTTTTGACATTATTCTTATCATTACCATTGCTCCATTTCTGAAATACGTGAAGCGAGGACAAGTTTATTTTGAAGTACATCTACAAACCAATTCTATAGTTATTGATATTAATATCAATACACTTCGGTTACTCTCGGTAAGCACTACCATTATCGCTATCATTATCGTTGCTCCTCTTATCAGCACCACCTCGGCTGACAAGGCCACCACGTGTCCTTAGCACTGGGGAGGCATCGGTTGAGTTAGCGTGGACGCCCTGGAGTATCGGCACAGATTCCGGCCAGGGCCCGGTGATCCGCTACGTCGTCCTGTACAGAGAACAGGGAGCCGCCGCCAAGTGGCAGACGACGGGTGACGTCATACTCGTCTCACCCGACGTTACAGAGGATTCGCTGACTTTTACGGTGACGTCACTCGAGAGTAGGGTTGCCTACGAGTTCAGCGTGATCGCGGTCCGACCCGGCCCGGGTGGCGAGGGGCAACCGAGTCCTGCTGTGACTGCCGAGACCGATTGTTCAAGTTAGTATGAAAACAAAAATTATATTAACTGAGGACTGCTTTGATCATGTTGATAGTCAAATCTCATAGAAAAAAAATCTCATATAAAAAGCTGAATTAAAAGGGTAATCTGGATGTTTGATCAAGTAATTCAAGAAATGAGTAACAAAACAATGTTTTTTTCTTCTTCTAATATCCATTTATTTCTTTTTATTTAATACTGGATTCAAATTGGCAACATACTCTGACAAAATGTGGACTATTCCCCATACATTAATAACACAAACATTCGTATTTTCTCACAGTAACACTTTTCCATTCGCCAGACTAGCTAAATTGTCAGAGGAAAAAGAAAGAGGAATACAGAATTTTTAGTTTTTGTATGAATTAAGATGACGGTAATCATAGTGGTTATGTAATTATACTGGTTGATATAAACACTAGTATCAGACCTCCTCATTATTCCGTCACTCTGAAGAAAGTTGTACTCCGGAAGAAGGAAATATTCGTAAACGAAAAATACATTTTCTTTTATTTATTAATGACTTGTCACAATCGGTACAATTATGTTCATGTAATATGTTCGCAGATGATGTAGTGATATATTATGCGGATACAGATATTGATAACTTGGTGAAACATTTTCAAGCTGATTTAAACTTAATTTTTAAATGGTATGAACAAAATAGATTACGACTTAATGTAGATAAGACAAAAGTTATGCTTTTAAGTACACGTTCAACACATCAGTTAAATGTTTATATGGATGACAAGAAAATTGATCAGGTTCATAGCTTTCGGTACTTAGGTGTAGAAATTGATGATAAACTTAAATGGAGTGCTCATGTTCATAACCTTGTTAGATCTATTTCTAGTAAATTATACTCATTGCGTAAAATGTCCCAATTTTTGGATAAAAAGTCTCTATTAATGATGTATAATATGACCATTCAACCTTGTATAGATTATTCGATTACAGTCTGGGGCAATTGTTCACAGAAAAATAAGGATTTATTATATCGCTTACAAAAAAGGGCAGCTAGAATTGTTACATCTAATTATGATTATGAAACTGTAAATGGAAAAGATTTAATTAAAACATTAAAATGGCAATCATTAGGTCAACGAATGAATTATTTTTTAGCAACACTAATGTACAAATCCGTTCATGGAACAGCTCCTACTCACTTATGTAATGCAATTGAAATGGTTTGTGATCGCCACGATATTAATACGAGAGCAGCTAACACTTTGAATATTATACTACCTAAACCGAAAGTACAATGTTATAAAAATAGCCTTATATACTCGGGTGGCATTGTCTGGAACTCGCTGCCTAGTCATTTACAATGTTCGAGGTCTCTTCCCTCTTTTAAACGTTTATATAAACAGCTGTATTTTCACTGATGTATATAATTATGACCAGCCGAACGATAGATAACTGTTTTTAATTATATTGTTTTAAATTGTTGTTTAGTAAATACTCCAACATGTACGTGATCTATCGGACAAAGCAGAACGGGTGGATGAATGTAGCTGTGTTTATTTGTGGTTATGATTCCATTGTGTCATACGGATGAGTGAATGTGCGTGCTTCTCCCATTGTGATGTGTGGCTGTGCGTGTGCCTGCTGTATGGCTGTGAGGTGTTCTGTCATGTCTGTGTTGACATTGTTCTGCCTGACTGATAATCACGTGCTAGCTGGAGTAACCAAAACAATTTATTTCTCTCTTTCGTAAAAATTAGTATATTAATTGTATATATATATATAGAAACTTAATTGTGTTTTTATGATTAGAAATAAATTGAAACTATTTTAATACAACTTTGTCCAAAATTTTAATAAAGTATATTTTGAATCTGCTGGTCATATGCTATTTGTACATATTTTTATATTTATATTTATCATATTAATGAATTATTGTTTTATGTATATTGTATGATGTTATATCAGGACCCTGACGAAAAACAGTATTCTTGCTGATCAGGCTATCCTGTATAAATATATTTGAATAAATAAATAAATAAATAAACATTGTTGTATTAGTTCTTCCGCGTTTAATAGTTCGTTGACACCAACATTCTCATGACATTTCACATCTCACGTAGATCGTATTGCACAAGTGGCAACAACAACAACAATAACAACACTAGATGTTGAATTCGTCACATTTGACGAATTAAGGTTATACATATTGAAATTTCGATATGATGATATTGACTTTTCATGATGATGATGTCATGACATTTACTTGGCATAAATGAATGACACAAAATAGGGTAACAATATTAATTCATTACATTCAATTGTTATCAAATGGGGAGTGGGAAGCTCTTAAATTTACCAAAATGACTGTAAAATGGCTCTGTACCTGACGTCTTATTTCAACCATATCACACCTTTCCTTTGGCCGATTTTTGCCCGGTTTTCAGTATGTGAAAGCTGAGTTTCCTCTACACAATCATTTTTTTCGATTTTATTTTACGATTTGAGCACGGGAACAGGTCGTAATTGAAGGTTGAACTTTTTTTACTTTATCGTGCACAATGATGACTTTACAAAATCTGATTGGCCACTGTTAAATTTGTAAAAATATGTGCAACTCATACTCTTTCAGAATATGAACAAATATTTGTATATATCCATGTATCAAAGAAGTTGTGACCGATAAGAGAAGTGCATGTTTGACCAGATTTAGCCAATTTTCACACTCTTTGCGCGATTTCAACTTTAACCGGTCAATTCGATGACTTTAGAACATTTACAACTCATAATCTATCCAAATATTAAAATAAAATTGGGTTTTTGTCGACTTTTGAAAAGGTTATGGCCGAATTAAAAAAGGATGTTTTTACCATATTTTGCCAATTATTTGTTTTGAACTGTTCGCCGTTAGATGTTAGATGGCGCTATTCAGACTTAGCCAATTTTCACACTCGTGCGCTATTTAAATTTTAACGGTCAATATGATGACTTTGTAACATTTACTCGGCATAAATGAGGTATGAATTCGCATCTACAACTCATAATCTGTCCGGATATTCAAAGAAATTTGGGAGTTTGTGGACTTTTTAAAAAGTTATGGCCGATAAGAGACCAGACTTAGGAAATTTTCACGCTCGTGCGCTATTTAATTTTTAACCGTCAATATGATGACTTTATAACATTTACTCCGGCATGAATGAGGTATGAATTCGTATGTACAACTCATAATCTATCCGAATATTAAAGAAAATTGGGTGTTTGTGGACGAATACAAAAAGGATGTTTTTACATGTTTTGCCATTTTTTGCCATTTTGCGTGCGCGCGTAATTTTGACTTTGACACGCGCGTACTCCGTTATTATGAGTCAACAATGACTCAAATTGATAGGGTGTGTCGAGGGATCTATAAGGAATGCAAAACATGTGAAAAAACGACAATTTTACTATTCATTCGCGTTACGCGCGCAAATACGCGCGCGCCGACGCGCACGCGCGGAATTTTTTGAAACGCTTAAAATTGTCTGAAACATATAGTAAATTACTCGAGTTCGGGTTTTGAGCATTTTTTGACATTTTTTTTCATTTGACGGACGCGTACGCGCGCGTCTCCGAGTGTAATTGCACGCGCATGAGCTTAAAAGATGACCATTGACCTGATTAATGTTAATGCGAAATTTGAATTGAAATTGATATTTCATGACTGAGATATGATGATTATTAACATTTGACAAAATGGCGTCCCGATGACGTCACAGTCATGTGACGTCACTGAAAAAGTGGGCAGTTCTAAGTTAGAACATGATCTATCATCATGTGAAGATTTATGATATTTGATTGATCTGATCTTGAGATAATCGACGAACAAAATTGAGGGGAGAATAAATAATAATAAATAATAAACTAGATTTTGAATTCGTCACTTTTGACGAATTAAGGTTTTACATATCGATTTAAAATGATAAAAGGATGATTCCAAAAATAACTACTCAATCATCATATCAATAATAATAGATTCCCACCCCCCTGAAAAAAGAGAAAAAAAGAAGTAAAAAAGAAGTTAAAAAATATTGCCTAACCCACGACCCCTTTGATCTTGTGTCACAAATTATACCGCGAGACCAACATTAGATCTCTTAACGAAAATGGGAAATTGGAAAGATACATCAGTGATTGCACACTGCATATGTCATTTGTAACAGTGAATTATTTGACCTTTGAACTTAATTTACATATCCTTAACGCCATTTTCATATTCCAATCTTATCTTATGAACATTTTCCTTTCATTATGCCATACATGTGTGCTGAATTTCATGTCCGCGGCGTACGTGGTTATTGAGTATTCATGCTTGATTTATTTGACCTTTAACGGTAAATATGACAATGAAATATGCATTTTCGCGATTTGGTATTTACTTATGAAATGATGGGCTTGCAAATCCCTATCTACATGCGAAATCTCAAATTGATAGCATAATTCCTTCAGCAGTTATAGGTCGATAACATACGTTTTGGCTAACCCTCAATTTGTAACAGATTTGAACTCTTATTTCCAATCAAACAATTCATCAGGATCCAGTGAACAAAACTAAATGGTGTGAATAAATCGCGAATAGAGCAGGACATCAGCTACGATATATCAAAATTTAGGAGAAAATTGATGGAGAATAAGCGAGATATGGTCAATAGTCCGCTGTGATCGATTTCAACATTGACTGAAATTGATTAAAATTCGCATTTTTCAACTTTAACCGTCAATATGATGACTTTATAACATTTACTCGGCATAAATGAGGCTATGAATTCGTATCTACAACTCATAATCTATCCGAATATTAAAAGAAAATTGGATGTTTGTGGATTTAAAAAAAAATTATGGCCGAATAAAAAAAGGATGTTTTTACCATATTTTGCCAATTTGCGTGCGCGCGTAATTTTGACTTTGACGCGCGCGTACTCCGTTATTATGAGTCAACAATGACTCAAATTGATAGGGTGTGTTAAGGGATCTATAAGGAATCCAAAACATGTGAAAAAACGACAATTTTCCTATTCATTCGCGTACGCGCGCAAATACGCGCGCGCGCCGACGCGCACATGCGCGAAATTTTCTGAACGCTTAAAATTGTCTGAAACATATAGTAAATTACTCGGGTTAGGGTATTGATCATTTTTGGATATTTTTTTTTCATTTGACGGACGCGTACGCGCGCTTTATCAGGTGTAAGCGAATGCGCATGAGCTTAAAAGATGACCATTGACCTGATTAATATTGATGCGAAATTTCAAATGAAGTTAATGATGCATTACTGAGATATGATGATTATTGAAATTTGACAAAATGACGTCCTGATGACGTCATTGTGATGTGACGTCACTGAAAAAGTTAGCAGATCTAAGTTAGATCATGATCTATCATCATGTGAAGATTCATGACAATTGATTCATGTGATCTTGAGATATGCGACGCACAAAATTAGGAAGAAGAACATATAAATAAATAAATAATAATAATAAAAATCTTGACGAAATCAATAGGTATACATATGTATATGTATAACCTAATAAAAATCTTGACAAAATCAATAGGTTATACATATATGATAAATGTATAACCTAATAAAAATCTTGACGAAATCAATAGGTTATACATATGTATATGTTTAACCTAATAATAATAAAAATTCGAACGAAATCAATAGGTTATACATATGATATATGTATAACCTAAAAATTCGAACAAAATCAATAGGTTATACATATGTATACCGTAGTTGCTGGAGAACCCGGACGGGGGGAGAACCCGGCCAAAAAATGGACAGGGCTACCTTTGAAATTAGATTTGCCGAGAATGCACTGAACATGCGACTCGAAACTTATATCAAACGATTTATCTGCATATTGCTCATAAAATACATGTATATTGCTGTTCTGTAGTCCTCCTGGTTATCCAGAAAATCGCTTGAAAGTCAGTCTTTAAACTCCAAAATTTGTTATTTTTATTTTATTCACGATAATTTGAGATTACAATTTTTATAATCTTTATTCTCGCTTTTGTAAATCTACGCTCAGTAGTTCATTTCGGTAGAAACTTACACCAATTGGACCGTAATATCGCGTTGCCTTCGCTGATAAAAAATTATCGCTCAACGGCAAAGCGGGTTTCCGCACGGCGCGATTTCATGCACGAAGGTTCAATTTATCGCAGTGCAGGAGAACCCGGACACCGCGCACGGTGCGTGTACAAAGTCAATGACCCACTGTGTTGTGTGTGACTGTCCGGGTTCTCCAGCACCCACGGTATGTATAACCTAATTAAAGGTGAAATGAGACATTGGACAGTGTGAGTTGCTTTCCGATAAATCTTAACGTTCAGGCTACCATCAAGTTCGATCACTATCATGACTATATAAAAGTGTCAGGGAACACTAACGACTTATCCTTCCCTTGAGTTTGGTATGAGTGTCATCCATGTAACAATACCACCAAATTTATGGTTTCGGTGCATTGTCAATTTGTTCAAGTGTTTCATTTACACATTTCATAGGATGGGAGTGAGAGGGAATATTATTGCTTTTGTTGGTAAAAGATCCCTTGTAGCCAATGTATGTGGACCCTGTATGTGTACATGTTCTTTCAGGGTTTATAAACCTGGCTCACAGACAAACTGGTCCAGACCTATCCTATTATATCTCCTATTGTGTAACATACATGTCACCACATAGCCAACTCTCGATTAAGCGTATAGAAACTATCGAGAGTGGACACGTGGAAGACGAGAGCTTCGATCATTATGACACGACTTTACGTACATTACCTACTTTAGTTCCCATAGACAAAACAACACTTGAGGACACAATTATCTAGAGTATATATAGGACCAGCATGTCTGAGTTATATTGTCAAACTGCTGGAAGCAGATTCCTATAGCGGCATGACACTCAACACCAAATTCAAGAAATAATTCGCGCAGGAGTTAATCAATCACTTGAACTCCATTTATCCGGACTTAGCGTTACCTATCGAGGAAAAGGAGGGCATGTGGGCACTTAATTGTGGTTGCTTGGAAGATTTATCGGAGGGAAAGTCACACAGTTGGTTTATATAATATTTCACCTCCAGTCACCCCTGTGAACATTAGGATTGATCCATACATTGTTCATTCAGATCCATATCAATCCCTTGACTCTCTCCACTTGTGGCTAATCTAGTTGGGCTTTTAAAATGGGCCAAAGCCAACTAGATAAACCCACACTTAAAAGGACATATAGTTCTAACCCATATCAAGGGTGCCTTAAAAGCTCTTTGAAGGAATTTGGCATCAAGAACAAGCCGTCAAGAACATTACACCACATCTTATCATCATATACGACTGAGAAAAGGAGCATGAATGGGGGTGTATATGATTCCTTAGCACGGAAAAACTACAACAGGATGTTTGCAAGGAATCACATAAAGGAGATACGGAGCTGTCTCTCAAAACCATATTCGTGGAACACCGAAGCAAGAATTAAATCAATACAATGATTCACAAGATGGCTACCACCTGATATTTTAAAAGCAATCCAGGTAATTTAGTGACATCAACATTAAGTATAACCACTCAAATTAACTGTGTTGCAGTGTGATCTGTAATAAAGAGCTAGAGCTGAATACAGTTCCCAGGGTGGCCATCTTGAAATTTATGATGACTGTCATTTGAAGACATCTATACAGTCGACCTAGGTCATTAAATGACGCCAACAATGACGTCATAACCTCTGACATTATTATCCAGATGTTATTGTTTCTAAAATATAAACCCCTTGCTTAAATATAGGAACTGAGTGTGCTATATTTACAAAATATATGGGAATGTCACAATTTTGAAGCGAAAAAGATTTCAGGTGGTGACCATTTTGAAATTGAAGATGAAGACGAAAATTGCTTCCAACCACTGTGGGTGCATCTAAATTAGGTCTTTCAAATGTACTCCATGTTATTTATTGCGAACACCAGACTGCATACCCACAGTAATGTACTCTGTTGTTTTTTAATCTCGCAGAACTTCAAGATGGCCCAATATTGGCTTTCAACCTCATGTTTCTTTCAAAGACAGACAATTCGTTGGCCCCAGCAAAAAGGCATAGCAACTGGAAACAACTTTGTACTGTTTTTAGTTTCTGATATAATAAAGAGTTAAATATGCTAATCCCCATGGCTGCCATCTTGAAATTCAAGATTGCTGCCATTTGACGCCTTTGAGGTGGATTCAGGTGATTCGTTGGACCCAAATAAGTGGGTATAGCCGCTAAAATGAATGCTTTAGCTGTTTTACTTTCTGAGATAAAGGAGATAAATGGGAAGTGCATAATTGCATCCAACCATATATTGGTAGATTGTTACAACTTACAAGTTGACCACAACCAGAACGGCATATCACTTGATATGAACTCCGTCATTGCTTTAGTTTCTGAGATGGAGTTTAATATAGGCTTCCCATGGCGGCCATCTTGAAATTCAAGATGGCTGCCATTTGAAGTCTTGATATTCGATTCAGGGGATTTGTTGGCCCCCATTATGTGGGTATAGCCACTGAAAATAACTCTCTAGCTGCTTTAATTGCTGAGATATTGATGGAAACAGGTGCCAGATGGCGGCAATTTTGAAATTCAAGATGGCTGCCTTTTTAGGTCTTGACATTAGATTCAGGTGATTCGTTGGCCCCCATTATGTGGGTATAGCCACTGAAAATAACTCTCTAGCTGTTTTAGTTGCTGAGATATTGATGAAAACATGTGCCAGATGGCGGCCATTTTGAAATTCAAGATGGCGGCCAAGAATGGGCCGTGCAAAATTGCTTCCATCAAATTTCTTGAAGAGGAAGGTCTAAACTAGCTGTGAGCCAAATTCATGCTTTTGTCCACACTTGGTCTCATATATTGACCTAAGAGCCCCCACTATTAGAACTCCAGCGGTTCTTTCATGTTTTGTTGTATTCACATTAACAATATAACTATGGGACTGTTTTTTTTCTTCGAATTCCCCTTTCGTTACAACCTTCAATGAATGTGGGCAGAGGAACTGCCACATATCCAATACATTGAACAGGTCAACTCCAGTAAACTCTTCACATTTTCTAATTTTCAAACTGTAAAGGGATCTAGTCACTTTGTTGACATGTGCAAAAAGTGATGAATGGTTGATGCAATGTAGATTGTTGTTATCTCATATGTCCACATGGTATTGTGTGAAAATTTCAAGTCAAATGGACATTGCATGGCCAAGTAATGAGCGAAAATGCAAAGTGATATTCACTCAGATTGTACACGGTTTCAAAACTCCGGGTTTTTTCTTATCTGAATACTTTGATCGTACATATCTTTGTAACGAAAAGGAAATTTGAAAAACCGAAACCTGTCCCATGATGTTATTGTTAATACAAATACAACAAGGTATAAGGGAACCGCTAGAATTAATTTTTTAAATTTGAGGATTTGGACAATGTTACTAAGTCCCTTTAACGACTTGTTGATTTATTACGTTTCCCTTTTACTGATAAGTTCCTTTTTACACGCTCCATACAAGTGAGTATCATCTTCTGTCCACGCGATTTCCCATGGGGTTCACCAACGAAAACCATCCATGTATGTCGAGAATAGATTAGCTTTGCATACCTTCATCATATCATACAATACACAGCTTGTTTACTCGATATACACGGTATGATCATTCACAATGCGCCGCTGGCTGCGGTGAGATTTATTGATATATATTCACCATTATCGCTGTTTAGTTGGTCTCTCTTTTGTGGTGCCATTTCTGTATTTTTTGTTGTTACTTTATATTTTCATTGAGGTTGAAATTGTTTTATTCATTTAAACCGAGCCAGCTTTAATTGTTATACAAATATTTCGTTTTCAATCAGCCGATCCCTGACGCCCCTGGAATCATTTTTAGGCAACATGCCAAACTATTTGTCATATCATACAATAAAGTGATCCGTCACATATATCAAACTCTGCACTTTTGTTGAGGGAAAAGAGGGAAATACTGACATTTCCCAAAAGTAGATACAGAGATTTAACTTAAATCACTTTAACAAACTTGTTTTCGTTCGTAGTCGAAAATGATGTAAATGCTGATGTGATCTGGTCCAAAATTATTTTATGAAAACCCTAGCTTCATCGGATTTCCCAAAAGAAATATAAGAGACTTACAGATCACCGTTGGATTCTTTGTAATGATGTGCGATTTTTGTTTTAAAAGCTGTTTATCTTGTTACTTGTACACACAAGTTTAAAGCGATACATTTAATTGATATTTGTTTGACCAATATATACCAAATTTACTGTACGACCCTTCAATTTGAGTATTACCTACAAAATTCTTCTCACTACTTTCAAAGCCTATCTATCATGGTCTTGCTCCTACCTATTTAATAGATTTAATTCACCACTACACTACTACTCGAACACTCCAATCATCTACACAGTCTCTCTTGGAAGTCACACAACGAATTAACTAACAATACTTTAGTGAAAGATCAGTTTCCTATGCCGCTTCCTTTCTACGGAACAATCTTCGCCTTAATATCCGTTCTTCCTAGTTTAAAAACTCATTTGTTTAAGTGAGCATTTTTGTAAAAGGTAATGTTTGTTTGTACATGTATGTTTATATATTACTTGAAATTTCATTTGATATTTTTAAATGTAATTATACTGTTTAGCGCTTAGAGGCTATTCTGCAGTTGTCTAATGTATATTGTCTATTATTATTAAGATAACATTATCTAAACCCTCGAAATCCAGTTGTAATTATAGCGGTTCCTTCATACATTATTATATTCGTATTAACAACAAAAGCATAGGAAAGACTTCACTTTCTTAAAAAATTTGCGATTGAAGTTTTCAGATGTTAAATTATCCAATGGATTGTCGAAGCCGCGTACACAGTGAGTGAAATGAGTTAGTGAATATCACTTTGCATTTCTGCTCCTTACTCGGCCATATAATGCCCATTTAACTTGTAATTGTATTACAACACCCATTGCACAGATCAGATAATGCAATGTACATTGTATCAACTATTTATTACTTTTTGTATACGTCATTTGTTTTTAGTTTATTCACAATTTTAAAATGCAACATATGATACAGTGTAAAGTGAGTACTGGGGATCACTTTAGAAAGCTACAAGCTTGTATAAAAGGAGCCCCATACAAAAAATACAACTTAAAACATAATGCAAATTAACAATTGCAAAGAAAACTATAACATCAATTACACATAAAAAAAACAACAACACCGAACACACGAGTTTAAAAAGTTACTAGATCCCTTTAAGAATATCATGTGAGCTATTGTATAGAAACGGAATAATGTTTATGTCGTAAAACGGAGGGAATCAATGTTTGATCTTTATAGCGATCGTTGGCGTGAAGTATCTTAAAAAGGATACTATGGACGGTTGAGTATCAATTTTCGGATACTATTGGCTACATTCGACATTAAATTCAACCTTAAATATCTCCATAACTAGTGAGACATTAGGACAAGTACAACCCATTTCATGCTTCTTACTATAAGCCGAAGGTGAGACAAATGTGAAAGCTCAAATTTGTTTTGATTTCAACAAAGTTAATGATTAAATCTCTTTAAACATATTGGTCCCAGATTGCCTCACCTGCCGCCCATTGCCATTGAAATCGATTTCGACTAGTATGAAATCATAGATATATCCATATTAAGGGAATCATTAACAAATTCAACATATGTGTCACCATTTTGTTACCATGAGCCAAACTACAAGGAATACGAGAAATGTAATAGTATACCTAAATATGTTCCCTAGTCGCCCAATTAAAGAAAATCACTGATACAAGAAGACAATTAGCTAACTTTGAAAATGTCCTTACCCAGAACCGTTTATTTGCCTCTTTACAGATGTTGGCGACGTTAAATTGGGTATATTGTGTCGGTTTTGAGTGTGTGACAAACTAAGAATTGTGTTTAAGGACAATACGTGACCTTGGACTGGATTATAGAGTGGTTTATGCCCATCGCGTTTTTCCTTCAGCAAGACAATTTATCCACACTTGCTGCTCTCGACCCAGGTGTATAAATGGGTACCCGGAAGGATGGAACGTAGTTCCTTAGCATTGTATGCACATACAATGTTGCCTGGCTGGAATGTTCCCCAGATAGTAGAAAAACGAGCACTTTGTGTGCTGGATTGATTGCAGTATGCATCCGATAACCGGGGTAATAATATAATTGTAAAGCGCTTAGAGATGATTATCAATCATATTAGGCGCTATATAAATCGAAAATATTATCATTATTATTATTCGTGTCATGTTTTAGTTTGTGTAATATGCAAATAAACATTTTCATAAACATAATCATTGAAACAGAGCAAAGAAAATAGGATTCTAACGGGATTCGAACCCGAGACCTCCGGATTGCTAGACCAGTGCTCTTACCGACTGAGCTATACTGCCGTAATCTGACAAAAGGAAGCAACTGACAATTTTATGGATAGTCTTTTTACTTTTGAGGGGGTAATTGAGATATGCTCTACAGAGTCTACACAATGGTGAACAAATTAAAGTCACCTGACAATCCACTTATGAGAAATTAATAGTTCAAAAGGAAGTAATTTCACACACGCCTCCATACAAATCTTCATTTACAAGAAAACTACCAATTGTCCGTTGCTTCCTTTTGTAAGATAACGGCAGTATAGAAAACCCTAGTACCGCGCTTTGACCACACGAGCAATGCAAATTAAAAAGTTTCAGGGACGAACGCCGTACTCGGGTTTTCTATAGCTCAGTCGGTAAGAGCACCGGTCCAGCAATCCGGATGTCTCGGGCTCGAATGCAGTTGGAATCCCATTTTCTTTGCTTTTTAAAATCATAATATAATATAATCATTCTAACTAAACCAACTTTCCCAAAATATAGTGTTCATATTATTGTTTATGTTTGAATTGATCAAGTTAAGCACATTTTAAGGCGTCACAAATACAATTTAAAACACTCACTTAGCATATCAATTTCATCAAAATTTGCTCGTTGTGTTTCATTCTCCCGTTACATTCTAATTGTCTTTTCGCACCAAATATGGAAAGGAAAAATAGGTGCAGAGCTAAAGAGCAAATATTATGCCCTTTTGATAAAGATACCAAAACAAATATTGCTCGTAGCCGCTAACGTTGCCCGCCTAAAGAGAACCATTGATGCTTGCAAGTTTAAAAATAGTTGTTCACTATGTTAACTTGGTGGAAACTACCCTCTTGATATGCTAGCCAAGACCCAAGGATCGAATAAACACATATTTTCGTGGCAAAAAGGCAGAGTTTCGAAAATTATCTAATTTCATCAAACACATGTGATATTTTTGTATTTAACAAGTGCAACTTTCTGAAAAGTTTATTTATGGATATCTGAACCGTTTCTGAGCGGGCTTCGATCTGACTTTTTTTTAATTAACCAAAGCATTAAACATTATTATAATGTTAATGTTAATATTGCAGATAGCAAAATTACAATAGATGGCAATCGTTAAGCAAGTTCTCATGATACAAACTTTTTATAATGGTAGGTTAATTTATACCACACGACACCGAAAAGTTGTTATTGTAAATCATAACGCAAAGTCAATCACAAATGAACCTAATTAAATGTTTAGTGTACCACCTAAAACAGCAATCATTATGTGCGATATTGAATGATGATCGTATCACTAAACTGTTTTCTTCTTCCTTTTCATTCCTTTGAATTATTTCTTGGAAACCAAATGACGTTTTTGGTTTCGTTTGCTTTAAGATTAAAATTGAATACAATCGTATGAATATGAATCTCGTTAAACTATGAATGGTATCATGCATTTAGCAGGGGCCGCGGAAAGGTTTTGAAAGTGGTGGCTGGGTTGTTATTATACTTTTTATTTTGTGCTTATGTATTTCTTTGTTTTAAGCCAAAAAATGGAGGGGCTGCAGCCCACCACCCCCGACCCCCCCCCCCCCAGCCCCCGCGGTTCCGCCGTCCCTGTTTAGTTATTTCAAATATTATTAAAGGGATAGTTGAGTTCTGGTAAGGAGAATACAGTTTTAGTGAAACTGAATTTTAGTAACCAAAACCTGCATCATTACATTACAAACTAATAGTTATAACTAGAAAGGAACACAAAATTACAAATGACGTAGTAAAGATCATGTTATCATTCAAAAAGAGCCGTTAAAACGTAAGAGGGCGCTCTCTAAACACTCATCGGTTTCAACCATTTTGAATAAAATATTGTGCATGTGATGCTTTGTTGAAATAGTGATTAGATAGAGAAATAACCAACAACTATTTAAATACCTATTTTGTAACTTTTTTTAAAAGAGGAAGCATTTTTTTGAATTTTTAACGGCTGGTTCAAAATTCTCTAATAAACCCGGGGCCCCGGGTTTATTACAAATTGTTATATTTATGGATATTTCAGCCGTTTCTGAACCGATTTTGATCAAACAAAGATGATTTTATTGTTTAAATATTATGCTCTTTCAATTTTACACTTAAGTAGTCCTAGCGCCCTCTCTACCAAACTCAACTTTCCCTTTAACGTACATGTTATTATACTCATAAAAGCCTATTCTAAATGGAGAAAAATAGTCGAAAACTTCCGAAAAAGTTCCCTCCCCTTATATCATTAGTTTCATCAAATTATGACAATACTATTTTGATAGTTTACCTGAAGGTATCAATAATTCAAAATCGCTAAATATATTTAAATTCAATATTAAAGAGTACATTTTTAATAATCTTTAGCATTTCATGCTTCATTATCATTTCCTATCTTTGTGAAATATGTTAATACACTCTTGGTCAAAAAGTTGGAATATTTTTTTTTTAGATCCAACTTCATTCCTTTTCCTATTTTTTGCGCCTAATGAACCATTTTAGACTAAAAATAATGATTTTATAATAAAATGTATTCTGTGATCTGTTAGATGTTAACTTGCAAGAGGTTTGGGGTATAATCCTGAATGCGTACAACGTGTATTTCGTCTTTCAAAGCAGCCAACGTAAACAATGTTCGAAGAAGGCAAGATGCATCAGTGATGTCCTTTTGTCTACGGATTCGCTGACCCCGCCGCGGCGCGCCGTGAGCGATGTTAAACACGGTACATTCGCACACAAAAGGAGGCTCAAAGGGGCATTTTGTTACATTATCCTCTAAATATTCATATGTTCAGAAATCAGTACGCTTTTCGATGCACAAAACACCTCTGGACGCCGGTATAATACGTGACTGATATTTGTCTGAGTGATTTTGTGCGATTCTGCCATTCTGTGTAGGCGTTTGGTTATTCTCAGTTTTCACATAAAAGGATAAGATAACATGCATAAGACTTTGACTGCAACAGTCAACACTAGTTATAACACTCATGTAATAAGTTTGTTTGATACGTTGTGCCCAGTACCTACACATAGCTTTACCCAGTAGCGTAGCGACGGGGGGAGGGGGGGGGGGGGGGGGGGGGGGGTGGGGGGGTGCGCGGGGGGCACGTGCCCCCCCCCCCCCCCCTCCCCAATAATTTGGAAAAAACAATAGAAAACATAGGGGGACATTTTTTGAAAAAACAAACAAATACATAAGGTGTGCCCCCCGCAATAATTTCGGTGCCCCCCCCCCCCCCAATCCGTCCAACCACGCTACGCCACTGGCTATACCCTCGGTCGAATGGGAGTACTTGCACTTGTATTTGTATTTGGCATATCGTATCGAAGGTTAAGTGAGGCACTTGGTATGTTAAGGGATCTAGTATCATTGTCCAAATCTTACAAACTTACTTGCTGTATTCGTATTAACATTATAATCATGCTCGGAAAGGTTTCGGTTTTTCGAATTCCCCTTTCGTTAAAAAGATATTTACGATTTAAGTGTTCGGATTTTAAACTATCAACTGGATAGTCGTAACCTTGTATAAGGTCAGTGCAATGAGTTAGTGAATATCACCTGGAATTTTCGCTCATTACTCAGTAGACATATCGGATCACAATACAACACATTGTATCAAGAAGTCATCATTTGTTGCACATGCCAACACAGCTACTAAATCCTTTTAAGTGAGGACTGTGATATATTTAGTAGAAATGCATGATTAAAGGAGTTATAAAAGTATAATACAGTCTGTTAACACACCCTCCTAATAAAGTCGCACAACATAAATATTTGTTTATTGTGTGAAGCGCTATGATTTTTACGGGAATATCGCTCTATAAATAATCGTTATTAGTATCATTACTATTATTTTTTCCCCAAACAATCAGCTTTCAGGTCAAAGCAACTTTACATAAATGTGGACGAAGGAACTGCCTCATAAATATCCGATACATCAAAAAGGTCAACTACATTAATCTGTCCACATTTTCTAAGTTTTTACATTTTGAGTTGTCAATTTATTAGGTGTTACTTGTAGTGATGATTTTATTCTTACATATTCCATACAAGTGTTGTTAATTGCCTTCTGTCGTTATATTATCCCATGGCATCCACCAAAAGAAAACCATCCAAGTATGTCGATAATTGATTAGCTTTGCATACCTTCATCCTGCCATACCACTGGCGTAGCGAGTTACGTAATACCTATTCAACTGGGGGGGGGGGGGGGGGGGGGATGTAATCCGATGAATGAATAGCTCATCCCCCCACTTGAATGGGTATCAATGTCATGTCTACGCCCGTGTGCCATACACATGATACAGTACACAGTTTGTTTACCCGATGTACACGGTATGATTATTCACAATGCGCCGTCGGCTCCGGTGAGATTTTTGTATTTTTATTCATCATTATCATTGCCAAGTTGGTCTCTTTATCGTGATATCGTTTTTGATATTCTTTGTTGGGGTTGAAGTTTTTCGATTAATTCAAATAATGTCAGCTTTCATCGGGAGAAGTACGTCGGTATCAATCACCCCCGGAGTGGGCTGCGTGCCAAACTATGCGTCCTATCATTATGATCAGACAATGGAGGTCGGTGCCTTTTTACTCATGTCATTCAATTGGTAAAATTATTTCCATTTTGGGGAAAAAGTGGAAAAGAAAGGCAAAGGTAAAATGATTCATTAATTTGTACAATTTGAACCAATATCATTTGGAGCTGTTTAGTTTCATTATGTTATTGGTAATCCGAATACATTAAGTGTTTCAAGTAAGTTTTGAGGATTACGACAACGTTACTAGATTATACATGTAATCAGATCTGAGCTTTCCGGTAAATATAACTCGGTATCTACAAACTTATAACAGCTATCCATTAGCTAACAAACAACACGACAACAACATCATAACTTAGTAAACTATCCACTTATTTATCCCAGTTTTGTTTGATTACACTTCTGGATAAATATGTTAATGAAATCTTGTCGACCCGTTTTCCCACCAAGTGCACGTATGCAAAACCATTCATGTATGTCGATAGACGTGTACAAGGAATACTAGCAACAATGCGTCGTTTGCTGCATTGAGATTTATGGAATTTGAATTATTTTCATTACGAGTACTATTTTTCATTGAGGGGCCTTTTTGTAAAGCAGATTTACATATATTGTATATATTATATATATTTCTTGAGGTTGAATCGTGTTGCATTATCAAATAAAGACAGCATTTATCATGCGATTGAATAAGGTGTTATTCACCACCCCTGGATTGGTTCACAGTCTGCTGACAAAGTAACCTGGGCCGGTTCATGAAAGAGTCTTATACAAAAACACGTCTTAACTGTCACTGATTGACGGAAAAACGACAGTCGTATGTTCGTAAATTAATCATAGTCACGTGATGTTGAGACGGGCTTTGAACAAGACCCTTTCATGAAACGGGGCCCTGGTATCCTTTATTATTTGACTTTGCTACAGAAAAGCAGCAGGTGCCAAATCAAAATGCATTGTTAATGACTATACTCGCCAGAAATATACAATACAATGTTAACCGTATAGTAATACATGTTATTTGCCCACAGGCAGACTTGTCCAGTGAAGATGGGATTCGAGAACACGTTCAGGACCGGTCCTGGACCTGACAGTTCTTAGAGGAGGGGTCTACGAAGAATGCATGTTCTATAAAATCCAACTATTCTTCACGTTTCTTTATGCCAACCAGCGTCTGGTTTACATAGCTTAGTTGAGCATAGCGGTGGTTCTTGTAGGCACCGTTATCTGCAATTCGATCTCTTATGAGATAGGGAAGCATGCTTCATGTTTGTCTCTTTTCTGAGTCCCTCGACCGTCATGCCATCTTGTTACACCCGCGGGTTAAACCCAGTGTGCAAAGCTAATAATCCGATGATATAAAGGAGCTTTGTGCTGCATCAATGGGACACATTCCTTGCTTTTTAATCACACCGATATTCGAAATTGAAAATTGGTTGAGAGCCAATAACCATTATTAACCTTTTTATTTCGCACGAAAATACATAATCAACGCCCACTAGCATAAATTCCCAGGTTTCTCCCCTTAATGAGTGTTTACAATTTGAATACTAGATTTTGAATTCGTCACGTTTGACGAATTAAGGTTATACATATCGATTTATTATGATAAAAGGATGATTCCAAAAATAACTACTCAATCATCATATAAATAATAGCAGATACCCCCCCCCCCCCTCCCCCTAATAAAAAGTAAAAAAGAAGAAAAAAGAAAGTTAAAACAAATACTGTCTTGGATTCGAACACACTACCCTTAGATCTTGCGTCACAACTTGTTCCGCGAGACCAACTTTAGATCTCTTAACGAAAATGGGAAATCGGGAACGATATATCAGTGAAATGTTGCTTGTAAGTATCGGTTTCCATGGTGGTGTATATAATACGTGCGGTTTACGGGTACACCATGTGAGATGGGTGGATTGGTAAGTCCTGAAAAGGACTATGGTAGTCCTAGAAAGGACTGTTGGTGTAGTTCTGAAAAGAACTGTGGTATTCTTTCTAGGAGAGTTCTAAAAAGAACTGTTTGTAGTCCTAGGAAGGACTGTTGGTAGTCCTATAAAGGACTGTTGGGATAGTCCTGAAAAAGACTGTTGGTATTCTTTCTTGGAGAGTCCTAAAAAGGACAATTGGTAGTCCTAGAAAGGACTGTTTTTAGTCCTAGAAAGGACTGTTGGGATAGTCCTGAAAAGGACTGTTGGTATTCTTTCTAGGAGAGTCCTAAAAAGGACAATTGGTAGTCCTAGAAAGGACTGTTGATAGTCCTAGAAAGGACTGTGGTATTGCGAGGAGAGGGTGGATGGTAGGAGGGACTCGACGTTTCGAATAGGTTGACTATCCGTCGTCAGGAGTGGGGATCTGTTGGCGTGCGCGGCTATAAGGGTAGGGATTGCGGACGCGGGTGACGTACTATCGATTGGGAGCGCTATCGGCGACGCGTTGTGTGTGCTGCCGACGCTGGCGGCGCTGTAGTCTCTCGGCTCGCTGGGTGCGGACGTGGGTGACGCAAGGCTGCTCTGCGGCTGGCGGCGGTTGATACTCGGCTGGCTGGCTGGCTGGCTGTTGACGCTGGCGGCGCTGTAATCTCTCGGCTCGCTGGTCGCGGACGTGGGTGACGCAAGGCTGCTCTGCGGGTGGAGGCGGTTGAAGTTCGACTGGCTGGCTGGCTGGCTGTTGACGTTGGCGGCGCTGTAATCTCTCGGCTCGCTGGTCGCGGATGCGGGTAACGCTGGTCTGTTCTGCGGGTAGCGGCGGGTGGTGTGCGGTTGGCTGGCTGGCTGGCTGTTGCATTGCGGTGTGCTGGTTGTGGATTTGAGTGGTGCTAGGCTGCTCGGTTTCCTCTGTGGGTGGCAGTGGGTGATGTGTGGCTGGTTGTGTAGGCTGTGTCGGCGGTCTATTTGTGTCATTGTTGATGAGTGGTTTCCAGATGTCGCTGATGTATAATCCTGTATCTTGAGGTACTGTGTTGTGGCGGTGAATTTCGATGGCTTCTCGGATGCGGCGTGTGTTCCAATGTTTGATGGTGGTGATGAGTTTGCTGTCGTCCCATTGAATGACGTGTTCGTGCTGTTGTGCGTGCTTGACAATGGCTGATTTGTCCCAATCGCTGAGTCTGTAGCTAGTCTTGTGTTCCTTTAGTCGTGTTTCTAGATTTCTGCCCGTTTCCCCAATGTAGACTTGACTGCATTCGCATGGTATTCTGTAGACTCCTGCTTTCTTGTGAGGTGGATGCTTGTCCTTGTGAGTGTGGAGTGCCGAGTGGAGCTTGTTGGATGAGCTATGACGAACTTTGATGTCTGCTGTCTGAAGGATGCGTTGAATCTTGTGTGAGGCTGGTCCGATATATGGTAGAACAACTGTTTGTGTCGGTGGTGTAGCTACTGGTTGGTCTTCTTCAGTGGTGGCGACGGGCCTGCCGGTTGGAATGCTGGTCTTGATCTTGTTTCTTGGGTACTTGTTGATATCAGTGAGGGCGGTGGTGACATGCTTGATTTCCTGGTGTAGATGGTCGGCCCTTATAGCCGCGCACGCCAACAGATCCCCACTCCTGACGACGGATAGTCAACCTATTCGAAACGTCGAGTCCCTCCTACCATCCACCCTCTCCTCGCAATACCACAGTCCTTTCTAGGACTATCAACAGTCCTTTCTAGGACTACCAATTGTCCTTTTTAGGACTCTCCTAGAAAGAATACCAACAGTCCTTTTCAGGACTATCCCAACAGTCCTTTCTAGGACTAAAAACAGTCCTTTCTAGGACTACCAATTGTCCTTTTTAGGACTCTCCAAGAAAGAATACCAACAGTCTTTTTCAGGACTATCCCAACAGTCCTTTATAGGACTACCAACAGTCCTTCCTAGGACTACAAACAGTTCTTTTTAGAACTCTCCTAGAAAGAATACCACAGTTCTTTTCAGAACTACACCAACAGTCCTTTCTAGGACTACCATAGTCCTTTTCAGGACTTACCAATCCACCCATCTCACATGGTGTACCCGTAAACCGCACGTATTATGATATATCAGTGATTGCACACTGCATTTGTCATTGTAACAGTGAATTATATCTACATGCGAAATCTCAAATTGATAGCATAATTCCTTCAGCAGTTATAGGTCGATAACATACGTTTTGGCTAACCCTCAATTTGTAACAGATTTGAACTCTTATTTCCAATCAAACAATTCATCAGGATCCAGTGAACTAATCTAAATGGTGTGAATAGATTGCGAATAGAGCAGGACATCAGCTACGATATATCAACATTTGGGAGTACATTGATGGAGAATAAGCGAGATATGGTCAAAAGTACACTGTGATCGATTTCAACATTGATTCAAATTGATTAAAATTCGCATTTTCAACTTTAACCATCAATACGATGACTTTATAACATTTACTCGGCATAAATGAGGTATGAATTCGTATCTACAACTCATAATCTATCCGGATATTTAAAAAAATTTGGGTGTTTGTGGACTTTTAAAAAAGTTATGGCCGAATAAAAAAAGATTGTTTTTTACCATATTTTGCCAATTTGCGTGCGCGCGTAATTTTGACTTTGACGCGTGCGTACTCCGTTATTATGAGTCAACAATGACTCAAATTGATAGGGTGCGTTGAGGGATGTATAAGAATTGCAAAACATGTGAAAAAACGACAATTTTCTTATTAATTTGCGTTACGCGCGCAAATACGCGCGCGCCGACGCGCACGCGCGGAATTTTTTGAAACGCTTAAAATTGTCTGGAACATATAGTAAATTACTCGGGTTAGGGTTTTGAGCATTTAAAAAAAAAAAAAATTAATTGACGGACGCGTACGCGCGCGTCTCCGAGTGTAATTGCATGCGCATGAGCTTAAAAGATGAACATTGACCTGATAAATATTGATGCGAAATTTGAATTGATATTGATATTTTATGACTGAGATATGATGATTATTAAAATTTGACAAAATGGCGTCCTGATAACGTCACAGTAATGTGACGTCACTGAAAAGTTTGACTGCACTAAGTTAGACAATGATCTATCATCATGTAAAGTTTCATGACAATTGATTCGTCTGATCTTGAGATATGCGACGGACAAAATTGGGAAGAATAATAAAAAGATTAATAATAATACAAATCTTGACGAAATCAATAAAAATTCGAACAAAATCAATAGGTTATACATATGTATATGTATAACCTAATAATAAATAAAAATCTTGACGAAATCAATAAGGTTATACATATATGTATAACCTTAGCTAGATTTTGAATTCGTCAGGTTTGACGAATTAAGGTTATACATATCGATTTATTATGATAAATGGATGATTCCAAAAAATAACTACTCAATCATCATATAAATAATAGCAGATACCCTCCCCCTCCATAATAAAAAGTAAAAAAGAAGAAAAAAAGAAAGTAAAAAAAGTACTGTCTTGGATTCGAACCCACGACCCTTCGATCTTGTGTCACAAATTATACCGCGAGACCAACATTAGATCTCTTAACGATAATGGGAAATCGGGAAAGATACATCAGCGATTGCACTCTGCATTTGTCATTGTAACAGTGAGTTATTTGACCTTTGATCCTAATTTACATATCCTTAACGCCATTTTCATAATCCGATCTTATCTTATGAACATTTTGCAATTCATTATAACATACATGTGTGCTGAATTGCATGTCCGCGGCGTACGTGGTTATTGAGTATTCATGCTTGATTTATTTGACCTTTGACGGTAAATATGACAATGAAATATGCATTTTCGCGATTTAGTGTTAACTTATGAAATGATGGGCTTGAAAATCCCTATCTACATGCGAAATCTCAAATTGATAGCATAATTTCTTCAGCAGTTATATGTCGATAACATACGTTTTGGCTAACCCCCAATTTGTAACAGATTTGAACTCTTATTTCCAATCAAACAATTCATCAGGATCCATTGAACAAAACTAAATGGTGTGAATAGATTGCGAATAGAGCAGAACATCAGCTACGATATATCAAAATTTTGGAGTACATTGATGGAGAATAAGTGATATATGGTCAAAAGTACACTGTGATCGATTTCAACATTGATTGAAATTGAGTAAAATTCGCATTTTCAACTTTAACCGTCAATACGATGACTTTATAACATTTACTCGGCATAAATGAGGTATGAATTCGTATCTACAACTCATAATCTATCCGAATATTAAAAGAAAATTTGGTATTTGTGGACTTTTAAAAAAGTTATGGCCGAATAAAAAAAGTATGTTTTTACCATATTTTTCCAATTTGCTTGCGCGCGTAATTTTGACTTTGACGCGCGCGTACTCCGTTATTATGAGTCAACAATGACTCAAATTGATAGGGTGTGTTGAGGGATCTATAGGGAATGCAAAACATGTGAAAAAACGACAATTTTACTATTCATTCGCGTTACGCGCGCAAATACGCGCGCGCCGACGCGCACGCGCGGAATTTTTTGAAACGCTTAAAATTGTCTGAAACATATAGTAAATTACTGGGGTTGAGGTTTTGAGCATTTTTTGAAATTTTTGTTCATTTGACGGACGCGTACGCGCGCGTCTCCGAGTGTTATTGCACGCGCATGAGCTTAAAAGATGACCAATTACCTGATCAATATTGATGCGAAATTTGAATTGAAATTGATATTTCATGACTGAGTTATGATGATTATTAACATTTGACAAAATGGCGTCCTGATGACGTCACAGTGATGTGACGTCACTGACAAAGTTGGCAGTTCTAAGTTAGAACATGATCTATCATCATGTGACGATTCATGATATTTGATTCATCTGATCTTGAGATAATCGACGAACAAAATTAGGAAGAAGAAGAATAAAGAAAAATCTTGACGAAATCAATAGGTTATACATATGTATATGTATAACCTAATAATAAAAATTCGAACAAAATCAATAGGTTATACATATGTATATGTATAACCTAACTAGAAGCCCAACTGAATAGGCGTATAGCGTTTTAACCACAGAGATAGGCCACGCCTTCAGCAGCGAGTTTTTGAAAATACGTTCGGAATTTCATGCAAATGAGGTAGTACGTCAGAGTTTGTTCATTTAAATGAATTACCATACGGGAACTCATTGGATAAAATAACACATTACGCAAAAAACGAAAGTAATTACGCATTGCGCACTCATTTGTGTTGCAGTTGCCATGGCATTTAACACCTATTACACAGAAGGCACACGGTAAAATACTGAAGGGATGACAAAAAAGTACACGGTAATATATTGTTTAGATGTTGTCACCTATCACCTGGGTGACGAGGTACTCAGTAAAGTACCGTCTGAGGGGTTAGGGTTAGGGTTAGGGTTAGGGTTAGGGATAGGATCACTGTACAGATTATCCCACCGTGTCCATCAGATTACAGAAGATGTCATCCCTTCAGTATTTTACCGTGTGCCTTGTTTTTTTTTTACGGTGGCTTACTGTGTGCTTTTTGTGAATCGGGTGCATTTAAACACGCACTTCTCAGCAAAATTGCGCTTCTTGATACCAAAGACGCTAAGTATTTTAATTCATCTCTATTATTTGAGTTCCGCGCAGTACGCGATTTCATCTAGTTAATTGCGCACAGTCAAGAAACAGGGGATTTCCCTACTAGGAGCAAAATATTGTTTTTCATTGTGACGTCATAACAGAGGCATACCATAAATTCGTGGGTAACTATTGTGAAGTTCGCGCCCACGCATTATTATTAATGAATTTACGCTAATATTACCATGGCAGCCAGTCTAATTAACATAGAAATCAGACGTTCTCTTCATTGAAAATTTGGCCAACTTCCATTTTGAGTTGGGGGGGGGGGGGGGGGGGGGCTGTGCCAGAGTGCCGCGATTTTTGCTCACCGGAAGAGCCTACAACTGGTTGCATTATGGGTTACTTGGAAACTACAGTAAACCAATCACAGATTAGTTCATACGCGTCGTCACAAGATCGAGGTCAATAAAACAAGTTCATATGCATACGTCACCATGGATCCCATTGTTCATAAGCGTGATACAAATCTAGGACAGTGCGCAGGAAAATAGGCGCGATAGTCTACGCACTACATATAATGATGATTGGTCAAGTATTTCTAGGTCACTACGCGATGACGTAGAGAAGTAGTCCACGGGAGCTTCAAAAATCGGTTCACTCCGCCATGTTGCCCATGTACAAAGTCTATGGGACACGTGACTTGCGCGCGTTAAGTGAGCCTTCTAGTTATAAACGGGTTGGTTTGTTTATTCATACTTCTATGGGTGTGGAGCTGTATGCAGCTGGCAAGATAGCTGCGCGAAACTAACTGCGCCAACTCGAATACCGCGCGAAGTTAGATGCCCTGACCATAATAGTTGAAGTTGTGTACAGGCCTCCTAATGGTAATGTTTGCTCTTATGTTGAACAAATGTGTCTTTAACCCGATATACAATAATAAAACACGACTTTTTTATGGGTGATTTTAATGTGAACCTATTTTATGACCACGATATTTCTTTAAATGAATTTGTTAATGCTTTAACGGAACTGTCCCTCATTAGTTAAATAATGGAATGTGTATCTGAAAAAGAATAACACTGTGAACATGTACAATGATACATTGGCTTCGCCTCGTTGAATGTAAATGTGGTTGAAATTGCAGTGGAAACATGAAACAGACAAGCTTTATGCCTCAAATACATACCAGAATGTTGATGTTTTCATAACCTGGCCTTGTTTTATTGGAAAATGTGAGTTTTCAGAGTTTGTTCATATAAATAAGTTTAAATAATGTCATCATTTACTTGCCCCGCACATCATGTTTCAAGCGAGGCGCTTACTCATTTCAGTCGAATGGTGCGGTCTTCCATTGTTTTTGCTATTTTGGAAAACAGACCTTGCTATTGTTAATTGACCATGACAATTCATACATGAATGATTACACCTTATATTATAATATAATTATATCATAATCTGCCTGTAGAGGACTAGATTTTCTGTAATTTGGTATATTATAATGTATACGTTATTGTACATAAATATGAAATATTTCAACGTAAACAAGTGTACGGTTTCTTTTTATGTGGAGTATACTTTCTCTTTAGTACCACTGATTAATAAGCCAACCAGATTAACAGACTATTCTCAAAATTTTCACTAATTTGCACCCGTTTCCATATGCTTGTATAGTAATATCTGATATATCAGACCATTTTCCACTTTTTCCTAGAACCTCTCTGGTGTCAAGTCAGCCTCATGATATTACTTGCAATATATATATGCGGAAATGTAGTCAAGAGAATAATTATGGCACAATTTAAGAGGAATCTTGGGTCTGCTGATTGGAATGAAGTTT
Organism: Echinarachnius parma; assembly: GCA_037951105.1. NCBI lineage: Eukaryota > Metazoa > Echinodermata > Echinoidea > Clypeasteroida > Echinarachniidae > Echinarachnius > Echinarachnius parma. The sequence continues at coordinate 32,012 of JBAMJV010003324.1, read as the reverse complement.
TAAATGAGATAGACGTTAATAAGTCTTTTGATAAATTTATGAAAATATTTATGTTACATTATGAAAATTGTTTTTTGGTTGAGAATTTTTTTAAACAAAGTTATAAAATAAAACCTCGAATGCCATGGATATCGAAATCATTATTGAAGTCAATAAAATAGAAAAATCGTTTATTTTATGTGTATAAAGCTAAACAGACTCCTGCTTATAGAAATATACTTACTTCAGAAAGGAAATATTATCATTTTCTTCAATTTAGCTTAGTATGTAATAATGTAAAAGGAACATGGAAAATCATTCGGAATGTTTTGAATATTAGCATATTAGCATTAAACAACTTGAGGTTAATGATAATATTGAAGATAAGAAAATGATGAGTGAAGCCTTTAATGAAGATTTTTGTAATGTTGGTGATGTCTCGTCCCATACCAGATAATGCAGGACACATTTATACACTTTCTAGACATTCCGAATGAGAAATCATTGTTTTTATCACCCGTAGGGGAAGCGGACGTATTAAATATTGTAAGCAGTTTGAAGAGGAAAGAAGCCCTGGATATGATGGTATAAGGAATTATTTATTATAAGATGTTATTTTGTATTTATAATTGAACCCCTTATTCATATAACATTTCTATTGTTCAGGTGTTGTGCCTTTGAGTATGGAAATAGCCAAAGTTGTGCCTATCTTAAAAAAAGGGAATAGTGGCAAATAACCTCGCGAATTTTGTGAAACGTAGACATTCTACGAGCTGATGAATGTCCGTTGCATTCATTCTCAATTTTGATCGTCTTTTTGCAGGCTTTTTGCAAGCTTTTGTTCCTTTTTGGAACTTGACCCGATTAAATATCCAAACTAATTTTCTCTCGAATGGTTATGCAGTTCCAACAATTAGACTGTGGGCTGACTAGCAAGAATGTGCTAAGTTTTCAAGGTTCGTGGTCTCCCCAGCCGCACCACTATACAGGGTGGCCCATAAATAACGGAACGGGGCACTTCCCAAAATACAGCAACACAATTATTATGTCCACCGGATAGGGTGTCTTTTCCAATGAAAAACGATACCAAAAACAGCCATTTTGGTTGAGAAGTTTTTGTTTCTAGGGCGCTGTGAGTGACATGATGTCAGGTTCCGATTTTTGTCAATTTTTACCTAGTCAGGGCCAGTAAAACCGCAACGCACCGCCTTTCATATAGCGTATAACACAGCGCGCCATTGACAATGTGCACTCAGCCGTGTGCCGAGATAATGGGCATGGTATTACGGGCAGTGAGTGTGGTTGTACTGGCCCTGACTAGCTAAAAATTAAAACAATTTGGCACATGACATGGTCTCACTCACAGCGTTCTAAAACAAAAACTACACGACCAAAGTTACTGTATCGTTTTTCATTGGAAAAGACACCCTATATGATGGACATACATATTTTGGTACTATATTTTGAGAAAGAGCCCCGTTCCGTTATTTCTGGGCCACCCTGTATTGTAAAATCTGTCAAAAAATATATATGCATTCATCTGTACCCACTTGCCAGCTGCAAACTTTACAAAAGGAAATGAAAATAAATAAAATAGTCGCAGTATTTGCAAGTGAATATTCTTGAACAGATCAGCATGCAGCCATAGCTAATGTGTGCACTATTAGTGCACGCGTGTATGCATATTGCGCTGTGTGTATGCGAAGTTATGTGAGTGTACTGTGTTATTGTGTTTGCACAGAATGCACTGTTTATTTGTTTGGTTAAGATTTATGATATTTATTTATGAAATTTAATACAAATTTATGAATGTCTTTTTTTATTTTAGAATTGATACTATGTGATACTATGTAGTAATTCTTACTCGTGTAGAAGTCTTGTTAATTTCCCATTAACAAGAGGAAGAGTAAAAAAGGAAAACAAATAAGTGCTTTGGGCGGGGGTTGGGGTTCTCTTAGGCAATTTTGTATTTAGTTTATCTTTCATTAAGCTTCACTTATTGTATTCGTTTATTATGAATATGATGATAACATTGGACATGTTTTATTTCAATTGTAAATGTTATATGCTTATTATTTGGAGGAATACAAATCATTTAAAAATAGTGAGTGTGTGTCTATGTGGAAATGCATATTTTGTATTCCCAGTGTACTCTACATAGCCTCGCCCAATGACTTGTTACACTGCAAACAATGCGGTGTTAAAAGTGTAACACTAAGCAGTTGTCAAGCTGCGGGTGTTAAACTTGGGTGTTAAATTGACACGGTTTTAACACCAATGTTCTTTCATTCGTTGGGTGTTAGACTCTTGGTGTTAAAATGACACCAGTGGTGTAATAGTTTTCTCATGAAAAGAGGGTATCCACTGACAACACCTGATCGGTGTTAGTTTCCCGTCAGAGAAGATCACATGATCGCAGTTCGATGATCTCATTGGTTTAACAGGTTAATGAATATTCATGAGCTATAGTTTGTGCTTGTGCAAAATGAAATTAAATACAAAATTATGCTCATAATCCGGGATTTGTAAAATGTTAAATAATTATCAAAATGCATTTTAAATTTAAGTTAGCATAACTAATTATCATTGGACTCTTGTGAAACACTTTTGGGTGGAAATTCATGACTGCAATATTGTTTTAACGTCTGTGTTTCATTACTAACCACTAAAAAAGATATATCATGGTACCCTAGCTGGTTATAATATAATCGTGTACAGGATACGATAGATAGGAATAGGCTTAAGGCAAAGTTATCAATGGTTATATGATAGATATAGGATAGCACTACACATAGGAATAGGAATAGGGTGTTACTTAAACAAAAAAAGGTGTAAGTTCTTAACACCAATGCTATTCTTGATATATTTATAACACCACAGGTTTGGAATTTACACTGTCATTGGTGTTTGAGGGTGTCAAATGAACACCAACTGATGTCAACTTCTTAACACTCTCTAAAGTGTTGCAAACAATACAAAAGCTGGTGTTGATATATGTTAACCATGGGTGTCTGGTATCTTGACACCAGTGACGTGTTACTTCAACACCAGATGGTGTGGTCCTCTGTTGAAGCCGGCTGGTGTTAGATCTAACACCATTCTTTTTGCAGTGTACATGCACAGCTACAAATGTAGTCTGCTAGAGGTTTGGGTGTGTATTATGCATAGTACATACTATGTTAATATCAAAATATGACAGGTTCATTCAGATCATGGAAGGGTTCTCAATCTAATTTTTTGACTGAAACTGTAGGCCTACATGTTTACTTGATGCATGAAAAGGAGGATGATCATACTTTTTGAAGCTCCAAAATGGAAAACATGTATTGATATGATTGTTACGTGATCTGGATCAAGATATGGAGGCTTATGTTATAAAAAGCATGATGATATGATTATTTAGATAAAATCTTACATACAATTTGTCTTTTAAAATATTGTTATTGTTTTGTTTACCATCCAACAGCACCATACCCTGAGCAGACCGAATACCCCGCTGAGGCCCTGCCCGCATACCCAGCAGGGCAGCCCCTCCCCCCTCAGGGAGGACAACCCTACCCCCCTCAGAAAGGACAACCATACCCACCACAGGGGGGCCAGCCCTTCCCGCCACAGGGGAGCCAGCCCTACCCACCGCAGGGGAGCCAGCCCTACCCACCGCAGGGGGGCCAGCCCTACCCACGGCAGGGTTACCCCCCTCAGGGCCAGGGGGCCCCGCCCCCGCAGAACTACAATGCCCCGTATGGAGCTCCACAGCCTGGAGCACCGCAGCCTATGATTCAATACGCAGTAAGTGTGATGATGATGGGGATGATGATGATGATGATAATGATGATGACGATGGAGACGATGGTGAGGATGATGATGATGTTGTTTCTGCTGTTGATGATGATGGTGGTGGCGATGATGATCAAGGAGATCATTTAGATGACGGTGATGATGATACTGATGATGATGATGACGATGCCAGTGTTGGTCCTGAGTTGTCTTTTTTGCTGCCTTTTCATCTTGCGAATTGTCTCTTTTAGTTCTGTATACTCGATCTGGTTTCGTGCAGATGTCTGTCTGAAGGGTTTGAGAGCTTTTATTTTTTCGTAATTTTTTTGAATATCTTCAGCGCTGTTGTTGTTTGTGTTTACTATCTGTTTTTACCTTTAGCTAGCTTCTCTGCTTCCTCCATAATCGTAATTGTTACTTGTTAAAATGCGTGATCAAGTGGCTCATCTCCTACAAAGTCTTCTCGAAGTGGGAATCCCCACTTTTGCTCTAACGAATCAAATCCCTGCCTGTGTCGACCTTTGGTATAATCTCTACATCTATCACTTTTCTCTTGTGGTCGGTAATGATGTAATCAATCATATACATGTTAGTGTATAGATCTTCTACTGTTTCATCATCGTGAGCTGAAGTGGGTGCGATAACTTGGATAATCTTCATTGTGTGTATTAATTTGCAATTACAAATATGCCATTCGGTCTGATATTTCTTTATACTCCAGTATATTACTTTCAATGTCAATTAACAAGAAATCCTACTCCATCATTTCTTCTTTTTGTTGCAGAGGTAGTGAACAATGTGTGGCCACACCTATTTAATTTAATGAGGTTTGGTTGTCTTCTTGTGTCTGCGAGCCCTATCACATGCCACTTCACATTCTCTACTAGGAGGGTGTCTAGGTCTTCATCTGACCTAACTGTTCTCACATTGTAAGTGCAAATACATAAATCTGTGTGGTTCCTGATGATACCTTTCTCAGAGCTGACTCATCCTAGCGGCTTTGGACCCAAATCGTCATACTTTGGCTTGGCACCAGAATAATCACCATTTGCCGATTTCCTAGCTCTACCCGTACTTGTAGAACTGGGCCCGTTTTGGCCTTGGGTATTGCGACCTCTTCTTTGTTTTGTTTCCATGTTGATAAAGGATAATTGCCTACTCTGCCGTACTGGCAAGGTGAATTAGTAAAGGCTGAATGAGCTCCTTGGCCTCCTGTTTGATCTAAAGGAGCTCTTAAAGGGACTTAGTAACATTGTCCAAATCCTCAAAATAAAATGTTAATTCTAGCGGTTCTCTCATACCTTGTTGTATTCGTATTAATAATAACATCATGGGGCAGGTTTCGTTTTTTTTTTCAAATTTCCCTTACGTTACAAAGATATGTACGATCGAAGTATTCAGATAAGAAAAAATCCCTTGGAGTTTTGAAACCGTGTACAAAGTGAGTGCAGTGAGTGAGTGAATATCACTTTACATTTTCGCTCATTACTTGGCCATGCAATGTCCATTTGACTTGAAATTTTCACACAATAACCTGTGGACATATTAGATAATAACAATATACATTACATCAACAATTCATCACTTTTTCACATTTCAATAAAGTTACTAGATCCCTTTAAGTCAGATCTTGGTCTTACGTCTGACAGGTGGTACAGCACCCCCTCCTCATGCTGGGGCCATTGTTCCAGAGGAGGGCATCGGTTTAGTCGCCAATGTGGCAGGTGGCAGGTGGTACCGGGTTACATATTTGCCGGTCCGTGGCAGGGATAATTCTGCCGTCCCATGACAAAAGGAAGCAACTCTGTGGAATGAGTTTCTTAGTAAATGAAGAAAATATGTTTTTCTTTCAGACCTCTCAAACATAAAATCCTAATTCCCAGGTATGACATGTTTTATAATGTACTCAGAGAAGGCATTTCGGGTTGATATGTTTTGATTTGTAAAATCATTGTTTTATGCAAATTAAGCAGCATACTTCCTTTTGTCACAGTATATCTTGAATATTTGCACGCGTCATCCAATGACAAAAGGAAGCAACTCTTGATAATCTAAGAAGTCAGTATTGTGTGAGTACGTGCGTGTGTGTGTTTGTGTGTGTATCCATGTGTATGTGTGTATATACGTTTGTGTGTATATTATGTGCAAATATATGTGTATGTATGCGTGTGTGTGAGTGCATGTGAGTATGTGTCAGTGTGTGTATGTGTTAGTGTGTATCTACTCATGTATGTGTTGTATGTGTGCGTGTTTGTGTGTGTATGCGTGTGTATATGTGCGTATGTATGCACGTATGTATGTCTGTGTGCATATATTTGTGTGTGTGTGCATGCGTGTGTGTGTGTGTGTGCGTACGTGTGTGTGTGCGCGTGTGTGTGTGCGCGTGTGTGTTATGTGCGTGTGTAAGTGTGTGTGCGCGTGTGTGATATGTGCGTTTGTAAGTGTGCGTGTGTGTGTGTGTGTGGCTGTGCCGTGTGCGTGTTTCTGAGTGTGAGTGCGCGTGTGTGTGTAGGTGTGTCTGTATGTTTGCTTGTGGGTGTGTGTGTATGTGTGTTTGTGCGTGTGTGTGTTTGTTTTCGCGTATGTCTGTATGTGTGCGTATATTTGTGTGTGTGTGTGTGTGTGTCCCTGGTGTGTGTGTGTGTGTGTTTGCATGCGTGTGTTTGTATGTGTGTGTACGTGTATGGTTGTGCATGTGTGTGTGTGTTTGTGTTTGTGTTTGAGTCATTGGCAAAGCCAGGTTAAACAACATTTCATCAAGTTAATAATTTTCTGCAAAATTCCCCACACAAAAGTCTACATGTGGGACAATAATAAACACACAGTATCAGAACTTGTGCTGTGAAAAAAAAAGAAAACGTTATATTTTTTATTCACAGTCAGCATTTTGATTGATAAATGAAATGGGTTTTAAATGTATATATATACTTCAGTCAAAATACACTAACGTTTCCTTCAGATGTGCAAACAGATCAGCGAATTTCAGCATTTTCTGTATCAATGCTGGTGCAGTGGTTGACAGACATTCAAGGAGAAAAGTGAGCTGCACTTAGGCGCGCTCTGATTGGCTGATTGGGAGATCAATGCACATATGCCACTTCCATGCTGATAGGTGATTGGCTGATTGAGTTGCTTCCTTTTGTCATTGTTTTATGAGGAAATCTTTAGAGTTGCTTCCTTTTGATATATCTATATTTCGGAAATTAGGGGTCATGTGACCTCAATTTTTTCACCATCATGTAGAGCATACAAAAAATACCCCAAATCAAGAAAAAAGGTCGATTTTGATAAATTCAGAGTTGCTTCCTTTTGTCAAGGGACGGTAGAATTGTCCAGGTGTCCAGGGCAAATTAAAATAAGGGATATCTGTCAAAGTCACTCAGACAATGTGGGTTTTGTGTGTGTGTGTGTCACGTGTAAAAGCAATGTTTAGTGGCAGATCAGTTCAATTGATATTTATTCAAGTTCATTTTATTGAATAAATACACAAAAACGGTTATGTTGTATGAGTGACGTCAAACGCGTCGGTGTGACGTCATGAATGATTTAAGTGTGCATAATGAGTAAATTATTGTTCGTTTGATGTCCGTATGCATGTGTGTATGTATGTATGTTTGTGTTGGAGTGTGCATGTGTGTTTCCGTCTGTATGAAGTCTCGAAAACGGACAAAACCAGGGTTTTAAATCTGTCCGAATGACGTCATTGCCAATTATCCCTGGGTGGACATTTATCCATGTCACACCGGTAGCAAGAGAGATCATCTGACCTGACCTGACCTGATAACGCCTGATGCAAAACAATTAAAACATTAAAATATGTCATACTTTGGACAATGAATATAATTTGTGCGTAAAGTAAGTAAGGTATTTTAATTTTAATAAAATATTTTGTGTCGATTGTACCTTTACCTCCAAAATTACGAATTACGAATATGGCATTTACTGATATCAGATCAATATGATATCACACTTATTGGCACACTATTTTTTCAGTATCTTTAATTTATGTTTTCTTGTATTTTCTTTAGGTCGCACCGCAAACTACAGTGATCGTGCGAAACACACAGGTGCAGCCCAACGACTACCTTGCATTGGCAGTCGTGGTCACCATCTGCTGTTGTCTTCTGTTTGGCATCATGGCCATTGCCAAGAGCAAGCAAGTAAGTATCAAGTCGTTAGCATTGCAAATATATCCATTAGTAGGCGGTTTCCTGACCAAATGCTTATAATCCCATATTAGTAAAAATTAGATTCTTTCACATGATACATGTGATAAGACAAAACCACACACATACCCTTACGTGGCAAATTCAATATAATTGTGTATTACACCTCATTAAATCAGAGTTATTCAATTAATCAACACTTTAAAACCGTTCACGTGTCAGGCGTGGCGCTACGTTCGGAAAACACAATGCATTGGGGCGGTGAGCATTGTTCATAAACATTGCTCGCCACCCCAATGCACCCCGATCTCCGAACACTCGTTTAACATCTCATCTCATGCAATAAGCATTCAAGTTTTCACAGAGACAACAGCTTATCTTTGGACTTATACAAAAAGAACCATCCACAAAAACATTCCTTCTATTTCACATAATCTTCAATGCCTGTTCAATATTCAAGACATCTATTCCCATACTAACAAAACCACCTAATTAAAGGCTAAAGCCTTGTTTTGAAGGCAGTCTAACCTCACACACACACACACACACACACGCACAGACACACGCACACACACACACACACACACACACACACACACACACACACACACACAAACACACACACACACACACACATATATACATGTATATCAAGACTCAATTTAAATGGAAGCAGATCTTTATTCAGAAATGCATTTATATTTTCACAATAATTACAAGTTCAGGGTTCGTAATTAAAGGGACAGTTTAGTTCTGGTAAAGAAAGTACAGTTTTGGTCAAACTGAATTTTTGTAACCAAAACCTGCACCATTGCATTGCAAACTTATAGTAGATTAGTCCACCAAACACATAATACAAATTATAAATAACCAAGTAAAAAGCCTGCTATTATTAAAAAAGAGCCGTTAAAATTCATAAGGGTGCATCTCTAAACACTCATCAGTTTCAACCATTTTGAATCAAATATTGTGCATGTGATGTTTTGTTGAAATAGTGATTAGAAAGAGAGATAATCAACAACTATTTAAAAACCTCTTTTGTAAATTGTGGGAAAGAGGGAGCATTTGTATTCTTTTGGTAACGGCTGGTTCCAAATTATTGAAATATTGTGGGGCCCCTTAATTACTACAAATGTTTAGGTTTATGGATATTTCAGCCATTACTGAACCGATTTTTATCAAATAAAGTTCATTCTGTTATCGAAATTGTTGGCTATGCTCTTTCATTCAAACTTGACACTCAATTTTTCATTATCTCACAAAAAATCATTCTGTGTAGCGCCCTCTATACCAAAACTCAAGTATCCCTTTAAGGGATTTCTAAATCTCATCTAAGCAGTCCTGTGTCTTGGGTCTGAATCCCGATGAAACCCAATTTTTAAATTTATTTGCAAGATATACAAGATAACAGAACTAAACTGCACAATTTCAATACTATATAATAGATGTACATTTATTGAAGTGCTTTTGAGATGATTTTGAGGTACAATACACAAACACATCCATTTCTTGGTTTTTAATATCTATGAGTACTATAGTAAAAATGCGTCCGCTATTATGAATACTAGATATAACACTATCTAAACGTGGCATATCTAAATATCACATCCGGGATTTCTCCATTGAAGTTCTGAAATCTTCTAAATAAAAAATACATGTATCGTAAAATTCAAAAGTTAAACGTCAATACTGTTTCATGCCAATAAGCCTACAGCAAACGATAAGATTGCAATATTGATTAAAATCAATAATCATTTTATTTTAATCAAAGACTCGATTGTAATCATTTCAATCGGGCAATAAGGAAATAGGGACCTATATTATATAGGCTTTCAACATAAAAATGTATTCAAGATTAATAATTTGCCGATATATTTTTCGTTTTTAAAAGAAATGTATTTTGTTGTTGCAAAGTTATTTCCTTCATAATAGACTAAATTTTAGTGTTAAAACAAAAATTTGTTTCAGTTCACCAACTGCCTTTTTTTATTACTTTTACAGCTAACTTTTGTATGTATCAATAAACTGAACTATATATATATATATAAAATGAAACTAATATGGAATAATTATAGCATACAATTACTGTAATGCCCGGCGCAGACACAGCCGACTCGACCCGACCTGACTGGTTTATAGCCTGATAAACTCAGTATGTGCTGCCTCAGGCTCCGGGTTTTCCTGTCAAGTGCCAGTCGGAGGTCATTCGAGGCCGATTCAACATGTGGATCGGCTCCGACTGAGCGAAACTGACTCTTACCTGACCTGCATCGGTTCTGTCTGCGACGGGCTTACGGGGAGAGATACAATGTGGTTTGTTGTAGGAACCAAGTAAGAATACTTTAGGAAGAAACTTTGACTAAGGTATAAATGTTCATAAATTATATGAAACATAGCTTTGAAAAAAAAACATTTACAGGAGAAGATGATATCAGCCTCAGCAAAAGGGAAACAAAAAAAACCTCTTGTATTAAACTTACATGTACTTAGACTATTAGACCCGTTCCCTACGAGTTTATGAAAGCCCAATAGACTTTGTACACAGCCCACTCGGTTCCCGAAGTCAAGGGGTTACTTACAAGTAGATATTGACTAAAAATGTTGGCAACTTGCCGATTGGTCTACATGATAAATGATACATTTGGGGGCTTGTGATTAAAATAAGGGACTGTGATTATGAATAGGGTTTGGGTAAGGGTTCGGGTTACGGATCGTGCTTGAAGTTGGGGAATTTGAAGTTAAAGGCATGGGGTAGTAGACCAAATGAGTTGTAGAAAACTGAGTGCAGACCAACTGATTGCAGACCAAGCAAACATAAACCGTATATTCACTTGATAAGCACTTGATAGAAATTATGTACATTTATTTAAATTATAAACAAAACAGTATATTAGCCAAAATATATACAATCGATTGTAAGTTACAATTAATTGCAAGTCAGGATCATGTGTATACAATGAACACCAGATACATCTAAATTCTAAAAAAAAATATAAGTTCTTTGTAACGTTACCAGGATATGCATAAGTAGTCCTTTATAAGGGAAACACTGTATATAGATACATTTATTTCAACAATTACAAGATTTTAAGATGTTAATATGTTGAAAAGTATCTAAATCCATCTTGCACTACAATGGCGTCCTCGTTTATATCGTTTATATTATTTTCTACCAGCCTGAACAGATTTGGAAAGATTTTTTTATTTAATACAGTTTATAATGTTTCTATAAATTCAAGATTTAGTTCTATGTATGTGACTTTACACCACACAGGTGTTTTAGATATCCACGTATAACACACTTTATAGCAAATTCCAAAGGAAGAAGAACTTGATTCAGGGACAATTTCGCTAGGATTACCTAGGCTAAGTTGTTGCTGCAACATGGCGGCCAGTGACTTCATTTCCAGAAGCACAACGACCATTCTATTAACGTCTTAAAGTCGCGGTGGTCATTTCTCTTTTATTAGGTGAAATAGTCAAATGTGTTTAAAAAATAAGAGATTCAGGATTTGGGTATTTTTTAATTGAGGGTATCTTAATCTACCTTCCATGAAATTATGAGCATCAGAAATCATGTTTAAATATGCATTTTCATTGCATGAAATTGATCAGGTTACAGTGCTTGCATAAATGTCGATATTTGAAGCGGCTCATATTCACCCTAATTTCATACTTGCTCCAGCCCTGTTGCTCAGTCCAAATATGATAAATTATATCAGCACAATAATTGTTTCTAGACTTATTGGTCGTTTTGTGGTGAAGGGTCACATATGGTTCATATTTATAGTATCGCAACACGACTGCAAGTAACCTCAATCACAGGAGCATTAACACCGTTCTAGGGGTTGAGTAGATATCAGTGGTCTCTATACATCTCTATAGACAACAGAAAACTGTTATGGTTAGTACCTAGTTATCAACGAATGTGAGAGGTTACAGGCACCTCGATAAGTGCTGCAAGATGGCGGCCAGTGACTTCAATTCCTAAAGCACAACCACCATTCTAGGCGTTTTAGATATCAGTGGTTCGCCACGTATAACACACTTGGCAAACGTCCATAGGAAGGAGAACTTGATTCAGGGTAATTTTAGGTAGGATTACCTAGATTGTTGCTGCAACATGGCGGCCAGTGACTTCATTTCCAGAAGCACAACCACCATTTTAGGTGTTTTATATATCAGTGGTTCTCCACCTATAACATCCACACTTGGCAAACTTCCATAGGAAGCAAGACTTGATTCAGGGAAATATTAGCTAGGGTTACTGCTGCAAAATGGCTGCCAGTGACTTCATTTATGAAATCATGACTGCCATTCCATGAGTTAGGTAGATATCAATGGTCTCAATGGAAGGTACAGCCGAAAATTGTTGTGATAAGTATGTAGTTATGTAGGTACCTGCAGGGAGTGGAAAATGTGCACTTAATGTGCATGAATTATCGCAGTATGTATCCGTTGACCGGGGTAATAATACTCGTGTAGAGCGCTATGATCCCCACGGGAATAGCGCTATATACATTAAAGGGACTTAGTAACATTGTCCAAATCCTCAAAATAAAATTTTCATTCTAGCGGTTCCCTCATACCTTGTTGTATTCGTATTAACAATAAAATCATGGTACAGGTTTCGGTTTTTCAAATTTCCCTTTCGTTACAAAGATATGTATGATTGAAGTATTCAGATAAGAAAAACTCCGGGCGAGTTTTTCTTCCGTGTACAAAGTGAGTGCAGTGAGTTACTGAATATCAATTTGCATTTTCGCTCATTACTTGGCCATGCAATGTCCATTTAACTTGAAATTTTCACACAATACCCTGTGGACATATGAGATAACAACAATATACATTGCATCAACCATTCATCACTTTTTGCACATGTCACCAAAGTTACTAGATCCCTTTAAATAACCATTATTATTTGTAATATTATTGTTATTATTATTATTATTATTATTATTATTAGTAGTAGTAGTAGTATTAAAATGGATCTGATTCTATGAGTATCGTGACTCGAGTCCACCATGGCATTCAGAGGGTTAAAGGCAACGTTACCTGGATGATACCTGCGCCCGTAACATAAAGATTCACGATCGATCGATCGTACGACCAATTAATCAATCGTTCGATAAATCGATTGATCATACGATTGATCGTAATTCTTTATGTTACGGGACCCTGATTTGTGGATGTAAAATGGCGACCAGTGACGCTTGGACTTGATCATGAACGCCCTATCCAGGGATTAAGTAGATCAGTAGACACCTTAGTTGTTTAAGATGGTGAGAACGATCGCAATGACCACGCCCGAGACGGCACTGGCGATAGACCAGTTCTTGGCGGAAAGTGAGGCCTCCTCTGCACCAGCAACGTCCCCTGCTTGGTGACGGTTCCACACCTGTTAATGGAAGGCACAAAAAGAACATTGTTAATCGAAGAACACAATTATGTTGATGAGATGATTTTTAACACGATGTCTGCGACGAGACCGGCGATAGACCAGTTCTTTGCAGAACGCGAGGCCGCCTCCGCACCAGCGACGTCTCCAGCCTGATGACTGTTTCGCACCTGTTAATGGTAGGCACAAAAAATGAGCATTGTTAATCAGAGAACACAATGATGATGATGTTGATGAGGATAAAGATGGTTTTGAACATGGTGCCGGGGTCAAGACCGGAGATAGACCAGGTCTTGGAGGAATGCGAGGCCGCCTCCGCACCTGCAACATATCTGGCCTGGTGACGGGATCGCACAGGTTAAAGGTCGGCAGAAAAAATTGAAAGTACGCAATGACAATGAGGATGATGATAATGATGATGTTGATGATGATGAAAATGATTTTGATCATGGTGCCGGAGTCAAGATTTGACCAGTTCTTGGAGGAACGCGATGCTGCTTCTGCACTGGCAAAGTCCTCTGTCCGGTGACGGTTTCGCACATGTTAATGGTCAGCAGAAAATAACGAAGAACATGATGAGGATGATGATGATGATGTTAATGATGATGATGTTGATGAAATGATTCCGAAAACGATGGCTGTGAAAAGTCTGGCTTTTTACCAGTTCTTGGATGAATGCGAGGCCACCTCCACACCGGCAATGTCACTCGGCCTGGTGACGGTTTCGCACCTGTTTATCGGCAGCAGAAAAAGGGCATTGTTAAAGAAAGTTCATGATGACGACGATGAATAAGAGCATTATGCCAATGACAAACATTAAGGCAAATGCCAGTAATGGGAAACGCCCCACACGCAAACAAATGAAATGTACACTTTCATTACCAACCATGTGAAAGAATATAATTTTACTAATATGGGATTATAAACATTTGGTCAGGAAACCGCCTACTAATGGATATATTTGCAAAATTATAAAACTGATTTACAGTAAATTGATCGCCAACGCGAAATCGCGCATACGCTACGTGCAAAAGTCAATGCGTCCTCACATGGTTTTCCATATGCTGCCATTGGATTTTGTCCAATATTTCTGCCTGTAACGATGCTTAGGTTCGAATTTTACCACACAAGTTCTTTTTTAAAATACTTAATCAACACTATGAATAAATTATTGTGGCCAATATAAATGTTTTCTGTAACTTTCACAAAACTGTTATTCTAATTGAACCCCGCGATTAACTAGTTGGTGGAGATTACTAGGCAACGATGAAGTATTGATATATTGATCTGATATCATCCTCATTATCCACTTCATTATCATCATCATAATTAACAAGTATGGCTGAATATTGCTTTCTTTTCCAAACTCTTGCCCTTTCTACCCTAATATCACCACCATCATCATCATCATCATCATCATCGTCATCATCATAATAATAATCATCATCATCATCATCATAATCATCGCATTAGGTTACACAGTAGTCAGGGGACTACCTCTCCTAAGCGCTGGCGAGCGGTCTGGGTTTTCCACTGTCAAGCTAGTTCAGATTGGACCTTGGGGAATTTATTTGATCGCTGTTCGCTCTTATCACTAGCCTCTAGGCGCTGATGTGTCAATTTACTGGCAGCAAGAGGAGGAAGTGAGGAGAAAGAGAGGAGGTATGTCAAGGTCGTTGGCCAGTGGACCCGAGCTAGACCAGAAGTGTTATAGTGTTAGTCTTAGTAATTAAACTCAGTAAAAGTATACTGTAGGTTATAACATTGGTTGTGTGAGTATTATATAAGGTTTGCGAGATGTGTGTATAAAAGAGACTGGGAGAGAGAATTCTCATTCTGGGGAAAACATTGCTAAAATCTTTCACTGCACATTTACCAGAATGATTGTTTAATAAATGCTACTCCCTTGGTTAAGTTTTTGGCCTCAAAAGAGACTGGTGTTTTACTTTTAGAATTAATTTAGTTTAGTGTCCACTACAGTCTACAGGCAGGATAACTGCTACAGACAACTTAAATAGACATGCTGTCTGAAAGTTTATAGGTCATAATAAGAATGAAGAGGTCTGCAAACATAGACTAGTGGTCATACAGTGAACTGCAGCCCAGAGAAGATTATCTCTATGAAAGCACTAGGCCTGGGGGGAGGAGGCAGTTAAAACAGCATGGGATTGTTGCCTGAAGAGATAAAAGTGTCAACATCAGAAACAAATGTGACCAGTTGATTTCCACCGAGGTGGAACTCACGCTAACAGGGCAAACACGTCATGGTCATCATCACCGCTATCATTATCATCATCATAATCATCTTCATCATCACCGCTATCATCATCACCATCATCGAGCCTTACTTGCGTGCTCTTGACAATGGCCACGATGCCGAACGGAAAGCAACATAAGATGGTGACCACGATTGCCAATGCACGGTAGTCGTTGGGCTGCACTTGTGTGTTTCGCACGATTACTGGAGTTTGCGGTGAACCCTAAAGAAAATACAAGAAAACATAAATTAAAGATACTGAAAAAATAGTGTGCCAATCGACAAAAAAATATTATCTTTAAACAAATTACCTTACCTACTTTACGCACAAATACATTCATTGTCCAAAGTATGACACATTTTAATGTTTTAATTGTTTTGCATTAGGCGTTATCAGGTCAGGTCAGGTCTAGCCTATCCGATAGGCGTCGGGCTTTCTGGCAAGTACTATGGAGACGTTATGGAGACGGACAACCGGCGAGCCCGAATCCGATCGCGTAGCGCGAGCGCCTATCATCAGTCGTGAATGCGAAAAGTTAACTTTCTTTTATTTACTTTGTTTCGTTCGTAGACAATCTACGAACCCCCTGCAAAGCTCTTTCATGAATATTTATGTGACATGGACCAAAATACTTAGTAGGCCAATGAGCAATGAGGCTGTAACGTGATATGAACTGCCAGTCACACACAGCACAGTGCGCCATTGACTTTGTACACGCGCTGTGCGCTGTGGCCGAGTTCACCTGCAAGGCTTATGAATCATGCATGAAAATACACTCGCCACACATACAATAAACAATATATGAATAATGATGAGTTCACGACTGATGATAGGCGCTCGCGCTTCGCGCTCGGGTTCGGGCTCGCCGGTTGTCCGTCTCCATAACGCGATTAGTACTTGCCAGAAAGCCCGACGCCTATCGGATAGGCTAGGTCAGGTCAGATGATCTCTCTTGCTACCGGTGTGACAGGTATAAGTGTCCACCCAGGGATAATTGGCAGTGACGTCATTCGGACAGATTTAAAATCCTGATTTTGTCCGTTTTCGAGCCTTCATACAGACGGAGACACACATACACACTCCAACACAAACATACAGACATACACACATGCATACGGACATCAAACGAACAGTAATTTACTTATTATGCACACTTAACTCATTCATGACGTCACATCGACGCGTTTGACGTCACTTATACAACATAACCCTTTTTGTGTATTTATTCAATAAAATGAACTTGAATAAATATCAATTGAACTGATCTGCCACGAAACATTGCTTTTACACGTGACACACACACAAAACCCACATTGACGGAGTGATTTTCACATATATCCCTTGTTTTAATTTGCCCTGGACACCTGGACAATTATCCCTGCCACACCGGCAAATATGTAACCCGGTACCACCTGCCTCATGGTCAACACATTGACGACTAAACCGAGGCCCTCCTCTGGAACAATGGCCCCAGCATGAGGAGGGGGTGCTGTACCACCTGTCAGATGTAAGACCAAAATCTGACTTAAGAGCTCATTTAGATCAAACAGGAGGCCAAGGAGCTCATTCAGCCTCTACTAATTCATCTTGCCAGTGCGGCAGAGTAGGCAATTATCCTTTATCAACATGGAAACAAGACAAAGAAGAGGTCGCTATGCCCAAGGCCAAAACGGGCCCAGCTCTACAGGTACGGGTAGAGCTAGGAAACCGGCAAATGGTGATTCTTCTGGTGCCAAGCCAAAGCATGACGAGTTGGGTCCAAAGCCGCAAGGACGAGTCAGCTCTGAGAAAGGTATCATTAGGAACCACACAGATTTATCTATTTGCACTTACAATGTGAGAACACTTCGGTCAGACGAAGACCTAGACACCTTCCTTGAAGAAATAGAGAATGTGAAGTGGCATTTTATAGGGCTCGCAGAAACAAGAAGACCACCAAACCTCATTAAATTAAATAGGTAAGGCCACACATTGTTCACTACCTCTGCAACAAAAAGAGGAAATGATGGAGTAGGATTTCTGGTTAATGAGGACATTGAAAGTAATATACTGGAGTATAAAGAAATATCAGACCGAATGGCATATTTGAAATTGCAAATTAATAAGCAACACACAATGAAGATTATCCAAGTTAATGCACCCACTTCAGCTTACGACGATGAAACAGTAGAAGATCTATACACTAATATGATTGATTACATCATTACTGACCACAAGAGAATATTGATAGATGTAGAGATTATACCAAAGGTCGACACAGGCAGTGACCACAGATTCATTAGAGCACAAGTAAGGATTAATAAGGAGATGGAAAGGATAAGAAGAATAAAGATATCAAGGAAAAGACATATTGACTTGGGAAAGCTTTCCAAAAAGCAACACCAATTCTAACTTGAACTAGAGAATAGATTCCCACTTCGAGAAGACTTTGTAGGAGATGAGCTACTTGATGACGCATTTGAACAAGTAACAAGTACGAATATTTCTTTATAAGTATTCCTTATACTTCACTCTTCTTCTCCTTAACCCCATTTACTCATTTTCCTGCTTTATTTCAATCCTTAATCTGTTTTCTCTATTTTGGTGTGTATGCGATGTATTAGTTGCTTTGCCCTATGCTTAATTAGTGATTATTTGTAAAATTGTATTTAGTTAATTAGTTGATTATGTTCTTAAGGTGCCCCGCTCACAAGCTTTGCTTTCAAGGGGCACCTCAACCATTTGTTGATTTTCTTGTATTTTACAATGTATATATTTTGATATTTGGTAGAAATAAAATAAATGAAATTGTGGAGAAAGCAGAGAAGCTAGCTGAAGGTAAAAAACAGATAGTAAACACAAATAACAGCAGCGCGGAAGATATTTAAAAAATGAACGAAAAGAGAAAAGCTCTCAAACCCTTTAGACAGACATCTGCACGAAACCAGATCGAGTATACAAAACTAAACAAGACAATCCGCAAGATGAGAAGGCAGCAAAAAAGACAACTCAGGACCAAGATGGTGAAAGAGGTGCTGGCAGAGACTTGGGCAACAAGTAATCAATTGGAAAAGAAGCTTAGAGTCACAGAAAGAGCAATGAAGAGGATTATTGTATAGGAGTTACAAGTAGAGGACTTAAGAAAGAAAACAAATGCCAGGGAATAAAAACAAAGAAATGGATATGGGTAGGCCACATTACCAGACGTAAAGATAACAGATGGAGACGTAATATAAGTAATTGGACACCAAGAACACAAACCAGACGATGAGGCAGCAATACGTTGGATGGATGCGACAAGCACATGATAGAAGAAGATGGAATGGTCATGAAGAGGCCTTCATTCTGCAGTGGAGAGACAAGTACCCTAGATAGATGTGTGAAATCCCAATCTTTTAACATTTGTTAAATGGGTTTATCAGTTTTTGAAAATGAAATATTGAAATATGAATTCAATTTGTTGTAATGAATTTGATATGATTGCATTTAATCAATTTGAAATTTGTTTACAATATTATGAGGATTTGTGCACTATGACTACTACTATATTTATTATCATTATCTTCATGAGGCTAATGATCCTCTTCTTCTTAAACATCATCATAATTGTTCATCACCATCGTCATCATCATCATCATCATCATCTAAATTATCTCCTCGATCATCATCATCATCATGATCATCCACAGCAGCACCAGTAGCAGCAACATAATCATTATCATCATCACCAACACTGGCATCGTCATCATCATCATCAGCATCATCATCACCGTCATCTAAATTATCTCCTTGATCATCATCACCACCACACCATCATCGTCATCACCATCACTAGCAACATCAACAGCAGAAACAACATCATCAACCTCATCATCATCATCATCGTCATCACCATCATCATCATCATCATCGTCATCGTCATCATCATCATCATCCACAGCAGCACCAGCAGCAGCAACATAATCATTTTCATCATCACCAACACTGACATCGTCATCATCATCATCAGCATCATCATCACCGTCATCTAAATTATCTCCTTGATCATCATCACCACCACCACCATCATCGTCATCACCAACACTAGCATCATCAACAGCAGAGACAACATCATCATCAACATCAACATCATCCTCATTATCATCATCATCATCATCATCATCATCATCTTCATCATCATCATCATCCTCATCATCCCCCATCATCGTCACACTTACTGCGTATTGAATCACAGGCTGCGGTGCTCCAGGCTGTGGAGCTCCATACGGGGCATTGTAGTTCTGCGGTGGCGGGGCCCCCTGACCCTGAGGGGGGTAACCCTGCGGTGGGTAGGGTTGTCCCACCTTCGGTGGGTAGGGCTGTCCCTCCTGCGGTGGCTGGGACTGGCCCTCCTGTGGTGGGTGGGGCTGGCCCCCATGCGGTGGGTGGGGTTTGTCCCCCTGTGGGGGATAGGACTGCCCTGCTGCGTATGAGGGCGGGGCCTCGGCGGGGAGCTCCTCCAGCTCTGTGTATGGTACTATCAAATAGTGAAAAAAAAATACAATACATGTGTTTTAAAAGATAAATTGTATGTAACATTTTACCTAAATGTCGCCGTACTGTTAGGCTAGTCCCAAGTAACTAAATGTTTAAATCATCTGACATAGTAAAATACGCGTCGCTGATTGGCGGGTAGGGCTGACTCCCCTGAGGGGGGGGGGGGGGGGTAGGGCTGGCCCCCCTGTGGCGGGAAGGGCTGGCCCCCCTGTGGTGGGTAGGGTTGGCCCCCCTGCGGCGGGTTGGGTTGTTCTCCCTTAGGGGGGTAGGGTTCTCCTCCCTGAGGCGGGTGGGGCTGCCCTGCTGGGTATGCGGGCGGGGCCTCAGCGGGATAATCGGTCTTCTCTGGGTATGGTGCTGTTAAATGGTAAACCAAAAATATAACAATATTTTAAAAGACAAATTTTACAGTCAGGACCACTTTCGCTTTTCCACTATCGTGAAAATAGCGGTTTCCCACTATTCTCCAATCAATGTCGCTAGATGGCGCATATATCGTGGCGATAGTACCATGCGATACTATCGTTGATCGAAACAAAATAGAATTTTGTACAGCCGTTGTTTACATATATGCAGCTTTGTGTCCGCCATTCTCGCCTTCCGTGTGCTAAGTTTATGTTGCCGTTCTCTTATCTTGCCGAGATATACGCCTCTCTCACACGCTCCCTCCTTTTCTCTCGTTATTTCGCACCGTACTAGTTCATACGGCATCAAACACCTGTCGCGTAAGTCTATGCGCGAATCAACCGTTTATTTGAAAAACGAACCCGCATAATCGAACAAGATTTTCTTAAAATGTTCTGGCGAGATCATTTAGACAAACTACACACCATTAGTTTAATTATCAAGGATGCTACACATTTACTATTTAGATGATCTGTCCAGAACATTGGGCGAAAATAAATGTAATTTAATTGAATGTAGTCGTTGCACAAATATTCCCATTGCCACAACACGTGGAACCGAAAATGACGCAATACTGCGTGTCACGTGGTAATCGCGGAATAGTGCTTTTCCGCTATTTTGGCCGATAGCGGTTTTGCGAAAGTGGTCCTTGTAAGATTTTATCTACATAATCATGCTTTTCATTACATAAGCGTCCATATCTTGATCCAGATCACGTAACAATCAATACATGTTTTCCATTTTTGGGCTTCAAAAAGTATGATCTTCCTTCTGTTCATGCATCATTCTTCGATAAGTGTATAGTTTTGCGTCCCGCTACTTTGGTGTCGCATAGAAAAAAAGTTAAAGTTTTTTTTTTGTTACCTCTTTGTGTTGACTTACAAGTAAGTAAAAAATCAACAAATACAAAAAAAAGTAAAGTGAAAACTCTCATACTTTTTTTTTTTTTTTTTTAATGTTCCACCCCCTCAAACTCGCATGTCCCGATGGCATCAATTAAAAATATCATAATACAGCATTTCAAAAAAGATGCATATTTTTTGTCCTAATATACCTTAATAAATTCAATTTTATGAGTTGACTACGAATACCAAGATTAAATACGCACACATGCAACGATTAAAAAACCAAAAAAAAAAAGGAATCTGTTTGGTGTGTCCCGATATTTTGCGTCATCTCCGTCACGCATTTTGAGTCCGTCATCTACGGTACAAAAATATGCTAAATTTGAGTGATCGTGGTGGCAACATGTCGGGGGACTAGGTAGTAGAAAGAAGAGACACGTTTTTTCCCCGGTCTATAGATAAGTAACATTGTTTTTTTGAGATCTTTGTCAAAAACCAGGTCCGTACCTTTATTAAGCGTCATCTCCGAACGCTTGATATTAGCTAGATAAAGATATTAGATTGAATTTCTAATCATTTTTATGAATGTGCCCGCGGAACAACTATACAACACTATCGCTTATTTGTATTGCATACATTGCTATAAGCTATCAGCGATTTAAATGTGTCTGAATGTCATCTCCGTCACGCATCATCTCCGTCACGTTTTTTTCGTGACGGAGATGATGATTATCATCTCCGAACGATTGATATTAGCTAGATAAAGATGTTAGATTGAATTTCTAATCATTTGTATGAATGTGCCCACGGAACAACCATACATCACTATCGCTCATTTGTATTAAATACATTGCCATTAGCTATCGGCGCTTTAAATGTGTCTGATAGTCATCTCCGTCACGCGTCATCTCCGTCACGGCTCTTTTGTGACTGAGATGGTGAGTTTTAGTTGGATTGTCAACTCAGTTAATTGACACACAATGTTGTTCAAAATTGACAAATATTCTATGACAAAGCTTAGTTTGCATGAATTTTAGATTATTATATAACATGTGATTATAATGTATTCTTAAACATGTTAAATACACGCTTCAGTCATTTCCGTCACGCTTCAGTCATCTCCGTCACGCTGAGTTGAAATGCATAAATTTCAACAAAGATTATACTCTGGTAAAAAATATTTGTATTGGTATTTTTAGCGATCTATTTACTCGTAATCATGTACCTCTCTTCATCCTAATTTCCTGAGAAAATTTCATAACACTGATTGAAAGCAAAACTATTTGGCAAAATTCACTATTTATTCAGCAAGGCAAGTATAAATGGTGGCTCTAGAGAAAAAAAATGTGATTATGGTTGACCAATGTTTTTTTTTTTCTTTTCACAGTCACCCTTTCTTTCCAAACAAAAATTGAATAAGAAGTGAATTATGTTCCTCAGTTAAAATGCGACGATCTAGTTGTGCAAAAATGTTGTGACGGAGATGACGCAAATAACAGTGTACATGTTAATAAAACCCCACAAAATATTACATAGCCCCATTAAAAATCGCGCCAAACCATATTTCCCTAATCTACAGATGTTAACATATATTAAACACACATAAAGAAAGTGTAGAAACAGTTTTGATTTTCACGATCTCACGATGGTCGAAAATATACACTTATCGAAGAATGACTACATGTAGGCCTACTGTTTCAGTCAAAGAATTATATTGAGAACCCTTCCATGAATGAACCTGTCATATTTTGATATTTACACACTCTGTACTATGCTATGCATAATACACAGCCAAACCTCTAGCAGACTACATTTGTAACTGTGCGTCTACTCTGCAAAAAGAATGGTGTTAGATTTAACACCACGGGTGTTAAATCTAACACCATCTAACACCATCTGGTGTTGAAGTAACACCGTCACTGGTGTCAAGATACCAGACACCCATGGTTAAAGGGATAGTTGAGTTTTGGTAGAGAGGGCGCTACACAAAATAATTGTTTGTGAGATAAGGAAAAACTGAGTGTCAGATTTAAAAAGAGCATACAATTTTAATGGCAGAATAAACTTTATTTGATCAAAATCGGTTCAGAAACGGCTGAAATATCCATAAACATAACCATTTGTAATAAATGTGGTGCATCGCAAGTATTCGATCATTTTGAACCAGCTGATAAAATTCGTTTTTAAATGCTTCCTCTTTTAACAAAATTTCAAAATAGGTTTTATAGTTGTTGATTATCTCTCTATCTAATCACTATTTCAACGAAACAATTTTATTTAAAATGGTTTAAACAAATGCCCTTTTTAAAGCGCCCTGTTTAGTTTTAACAGCTCTTTTTGAATGATAACAGGCATTAACTTAGTCGTTTGTAATGTTTAAATTTCTTTTGATCATAACTATTAGTTTGTAATGTAATGGTGCAGGTTTTGGTTACTAAAATTCAGTTTTACTAAAACTGTACTCTCTCTACCAGAACTCAACTATCCCTACAAAATATATCCACACCAGCCTTGGCAACACTTCAGAGAGATTTAACACCACGGATAGTAAATCTAACACCAGCCGGCTTCAAAAGAGGACCACACCATCTGGTGTTGAAGTAACACCGTCACTAGTTGTCAAGATACCAGACACACATGGTCAAAATATATCATCACCAGCCTCGGTGTTGTGTCAACACTTCAGAGAGTGACATCATTTCGTGTTCATTTGACACCCTCTAACACCAGTGACAGTGTAAATTCCAAAGCTATGGTGTGGTGTTATAATTATTAATATATCAACACTAGCCTTGGTGTTGTTTCAACACTTCAGAGAGTGTTAATAAGTTACACCTTTTTTTGTTTAAGCAACACCCTATTCCTATTCCTATGTGTAGTGATATCCTCCTAGTCCTAATAACCTATGACATGACATATCCTATACATATAACTTTGCCCTAAGCCTATTCCTATCCATCGTATCCTGTACACGTTTATCTTATAACAAGGGGACCATGATGTATCTGTTTTAGTGGTTAGTAATTAAACACAGACGTTAACACAATATTGCAGTCATAAATTTCCACCCAAAAGTGTTTCACAAGAGTCCATTGATAATTAGTTATACTAACTTAAGTTAAAAATGCATTTGATAATTATTTTACAATATAATCGGATTATGAGCAAATTTAATATAATTTTGCGCAAGCACAAACTAGCTCATGAATATTCATGAACCTGTTAAACCAATGAGATCATCGAACTGCGATCATGTGATCTTCTCTGACGGGGAAACTAACACCGATTAGGTGTTGTCACAGTGGATACCCTCTTTTCATGAGATAACTATTACACCACTTGGTGTCATTTTAACGGGTGCGGTTCGTTATTCCGAAGGTTCGTTATTCCGAAGGTTCGTTATTCCGAAGGTTCGTTATTCCGAACACGCAAATTTCCTATACCTGAGTGTTCGTTAATCCGAAAATGAAATAGGGTTCGTTAATCCGAACATTTGTTGCATTATTCCGAAGGTTCGTTATTCCGAAGGTTCGTTATTCCGAAGGTTCGTTATTCCGAAGGTTCGTTATTCCGAAGGTTCGCTATTCCTAAAATGAAATCGGGTTCGTTTTTCCGAAGGTTCGTTATTCCGAAGGTCCGTTATTCCGAAGGTTCGTTATTCCGAAGGTTCGCTATTCCTAAAATGAAATCGGGTTCGTTAATCCGAAAATGAATTTGGGTTTGTTATAATGCTATAATTTCATATAAAGAGATACAATAAACTTAAATGTTTGATTGGTCTGGCTAAGGGAGGGAAAGGGGGTGGGGTATGCTTAATGCAGGCTGTAAATTAAATAAACAAAACACAAACTATAGTATTATAACAAGCCCAATTTAATTTTCGGAATAACGAACCCGATTTTATTTTCGGATCAACGAACTTTCGGAATAACGAACCTTCGGAATAACGAACCTTCGGAATAACGAACCCGATTTTATTTTCGGATCAACGAACCTTCGCAATAACGAACCTTCGGAATAACGAACCTTCGGAATAACGAACCTTCGGAATAACGAACCTTCGGAATAACGAACCTTCGGAATAACGAACCTTCGGAATAACTGAACCTTCGGAATAACGAACCTTCGGAATAACGGACTGTAACCATTTTAACACCAAGAGTCTAACACCAAACGAATGAAAGAACATTGGTGTTAAATTGACACCAAACCGTGTCAATTTAACACCAAGTTTATCACCCGCAGCTTGACATCTGCTTAGTGACACACTTTTAACACCGCATTTTTTGCAGTGTAACAAGTCATTGGGAGAGGCTATGTAGAGTACACTGGGAATACGCATATACATTACACAGAGACACACACTCAATATTTTGTTAATGATTTGTATTCCTCCAAGTCATAGGCGTACCCAGGGTGGGGTTTGGGGGGTTCTAACCCCCACCCCCCCCCCCCCTTTGGCCCAAAAATTACTGTTTTGGGGGGGTTTGAACCCCCCCTCCTCCCTTTCCAAATTGTAAATGGTCTCGAGACCAAATGTCCATAATTGTCCATAAATTCCTGGTCATCCCTACCCCTACCTTTGATTATTATTTTTCTTTATTAAGAAATATACGGAAAGGTGCCTGTCGTGTGCAGTACAATGGCAACACGCGTAGATTTTTTTTTCCGCCGTGCAGCGCAGCGCAGCCCGCTCGCATTCGTATATAATATTCTACAACCTCGAGTGTTTATATATTACCCTTCAAAACGCAATATCATAACACATAACACGAATATACCCATACAATAAGGCAACATTTTTGTTTTTGTTGGATTGGAGTAACGGGCAACCAAACATTAGGGTAGGTAGGTAGGGTTTTTTTTTTTTTTTTTTTTTTTTCAGGATTCGCACAAATAAACAAAAACACACATATAACACACAAATAACACATATCGGAATTGGAAAAAGAAAAAAAAAAATCTGAAAAAACCTTTAGGGTCGGCGGTATTTTTAGGGTCAGGTGGGTAACGCCAATCCAACCATTTATTTTTCATGGCCTAATATTGAAATAAATGGCAATTTCCAATGTTAAATTGCTAAAATTATCCAGCTCGCTCCACTCGCATTCGTATATATATATTATATTCTACAACCTCGGGTGTTTATATATTACCCTTCAAAACGCAATATCATAACACATAACACGAATATGCCCATAAAATAATATTGAAACGAATGGCAATTTTCCGATGTAAAATTGCTAAAATTTTCAAGCTCGCTCTGCTCGCATTTCTATATATATAATATTCTACAACCTCGGTTGTTTATATATTACCCTTCAAAACGCAATATCATAACACATATCACGAATATACCCATACAATAATATTGAAACAAATGGCAATTTTCCGATGTAAAATTGCTAAAATGTTCAAGCTCGCTGCGCTCGCATTCGTATATAAATAATATTCTACAACCCGGGTGTTTATATGTTACCCTTCAAAACACAATATCATAACACATAACACGAATATAAACATACAATAATATTGAAACAAATGGCAATTTCCGATTTTAAATTGCTAAAATTTTCAAGCTCGCTCCGCTCGCAGTCGCACATATAAAATGTCATAACCTCGGGTGTTTATATATTACCCTTAATAACGCCATATCATAAGTCATAGACGAAAAGACCCCTACAATAATATTGAAACAAATGGCAATTTCCAATGTTAAATTGCTACAATTTTAAAGCTCGCTCTGCTCGTAAATATTAAATATTCTACAACCTCGGGTGTTTATATATTTCCCTTCAAAACGCAATATCATAACACATAACACGAATATACCCATACAATAATATTGAAATAAATGGCAATTTCCGATGTTAAATTGCTAAAATGTTCAAACTCGTCTCGAAAATGTTGACAATTCACGGTCTCGGCTGCGACAATTTTCTACGACTACCCCCCCCCACCCCCCACCCCCCCTGCTTACAGGTTTCTCAAACACTGGGTCCTGGTCTCGGCCTCGAAAATTGTGGACCTGACCTTGTCTTGGTCTCGAACATTTTGAAGATACTTGGTCTCTGCTTCGAAAATTTTCTTCGACTACCCCCCCCCCCCCCCGGTACGCCACTGCCCCAAATAATAAGCATATAAGATTTACAATTGAATAAAACATGTCCAATGTTATCACATTATTTATAAATAAGGTATACAACAGTTAAATGAAAGATAAAGTGGAAATGATTCTTACATTTAAAAAAAATACAAATACAAATCAAGTGTATATTAAATTCACATAACCCATGAAATAAACATAGTGGAGGTTATACCAAAGATAAAAAGAACTAAGACATGCTATTTCCTCACGTCTCTTTTACCCTCGCCCTCCACCCCCCCCCCCCTCCCCTTTTGCCTAAGAGAATCCCCCATCCCCGCCCAAGCACTGATTTTGTTTTCCTTTTTCCTCTTCCTCTTGTGAATGGGAATTAACAAGACTTCTACACGAGTAAGAATACTACATAGCATCACATAGTATCAATCCTAACAAAAAAGACATTCATAAATTTTCAAAATGAATAATTAAATTGCATACATGTTAAATATCATGAATCTTAACCAAACACAATAAACAGTGCATTCTGTGCAAACACAATAAACAGTGCACTCACACACAGCACTGTTTTAACTCCACATTTACACAGCGCACTGCGCATACACGCGCGCACTAATAGTGCACACATATGTTCAGTACAGCTATCTATGGGTGCATGCTGATCTGTTCAAGAACATTCACTTGCAAATACTGCGACTATTTTATTTATTTTCATTTCCTTTTGTAAAGTATGCAACTTGCAAATGGGTACAGATGAATGCATTTATGGGCTTGGTACGAACAGTCACGTTCACGTCACGTTCACGTCACGTTCACGGTTCTGTACCTTTTGTAAAACAGGTCACCCAAATCTACGAACAGTCACGGTAAAGTGACCCAACAATTTGTCTTTTTCCATGCCGGTAAAACTCGAATCGTCACGTCTACCAAAACGTGACGTGAGTGTTTAATCATTATTTGTAAAAGTGAAAGCGCTTGTTACTAAGACTAGTAATGACGTCATCCAGAATATTCTCCACGACACAACTTGTCTTTTTTGTGCGATGGAATTCCTATGGGGATTTCTCGCAGAGCACACAAAATTGTATGTAAGTGATCTGATGCGTCGCGACGATATCGACGAGATTCGAGAGCGAGGCCGAGGCACAGTTTGACGACGCGGCGATCGAGTAAAATGCAGGCTAGGCGCCAGATATTTTCGATGACGATGATACAAAGTGAGAATGTGAGTATAGTTTGGTATATCATTATTCTTTTCTAGCTGTTACGAGGACTTGCCATATGCCCAAGCCCAAGGCTCGACACGGCTATGGCTGCATGAGCCATGTGCAAAGATTGCCACTGCATAGCCGGCCTACCTAGGGCCTAGACCGGCCATAATAGCATGCAAGCTAGCACTGCCACTGCACTCTGGAATTCACTGGCTGCCGTCAATAATGATAAGGCAGATATATAGTGCATATAATAGCCTTGATTACGAAGTCCTGCCAGGCTTTGGGCCATAGCCGTGTCGAGCCTTGGGCTTGGGCATATATGGCATGTCCTCGTAACAGCTGGAAAAGTATTATGATATACCAAACTAAACTCACATTCTCACTTTATATCATCGAAAATATCCGGCGCCTCGCCTGCAATTTACTCGATCGCCGCGTCGTCAAACTGTGCCTCGGCCTCGCTCTCGAATCTCGTCGATATCGTCGCGACGCATCAGATCACCGGTCCTGGTCTAGGCTTCGAAAAAATATTACGACTAAGCCTACCCCCCCCCCCCCCCCCCCCCCCCCTCGCCGCTGATTTTTTCAACTACTTGTCCTGGTCTAGGTTCAACATTTTGGGACTGGTCCTGGACCAACATCACATTTTTAGACAAAACCCCCCTTGAAAAAAAATCGTGGGTTCGCTAGTGATTTTGTTGCCCCCCAATCAGTCCGACCACGCTACAACACTGAATTTTATTATCACACACAAGTAATCAATACGTGTAGAAAGTTATTTTGCTCAAACCTATTCGTTAAAATTATTTCGCTATTTTTATAAAGGGGGACTTTCATTTGTTGTTGTTTTTATTGTCTTTTGTGTACGTATACTTTGCGTGTATGGGAGGGTATAACTAGCTACCATTGTGTCTGGGTGTGCATGCATTTGTCTAGCTGTGACATTATCATCCTTTGATAAGTGTATGCGGTTTTCCTTACACCATACACGATACTTTAGTATATAATTTTACATTTTATTGTACATTATATATTGGTACATTACATTGTATTAGTTTCAATAGCATTAGCTGCATCATTAGTACACTGAGTAATGGTCAGGGATGCCACTTTTCCGGCTTAAGTCGGAATTCCGGCTTTTCCGTAGTAAAAAAAAAAAAAAAAAAAAAAATCAGATATTCGATATGCGACCGTTTTTATTTGCAGTAAGTAGTGTTGCAGTTGTCCCAGAATGCAACTAATTTGACACCTTAGTTAATTGTGTGTAAAAGTGTTAATTTTGTGGCATTTTGTGTAGTTAAATATCTAAAATTCCACAGCTCCAAGGGGGCTTCGCCCTTGAACCCCCGACAGGGGCTCCGCCCCTTGACCCCGCTGGCTTTTTGGAGGAGACCCAGTGGCATCCCTGAATGGTAGCATGCAGTGGCCGCACACATGTTTTGTTTTTTTTCAAAGGGAAAGGAGAGGGGGTTATTTCGTCAGCCAAATTTCTTTGAGCGGGGGGGGGGTTAGCTTCAGATATTTGGAGTGAATTAAAAACAGCCAAAACAGTATTTTTGGGGTACACCCCCCCTCCCCTACCCGCCCCCATGGGTACGCCTATGAATGGTACATTTTGTTTCATTCATTTCACATAATCTATACGACATCTTCGCCCTGAACCAGCTATTTTGCCATTAGTCGCTTTCGTAGATTGCATATAGCAGGTCAACAAATTGTTGGGTCACGTTACCCTACATTTCGTAGATTTGGGTGACCTGTTTCACAAAAGGTACAGAACCTGAACGTGACGGAACGTGACGTGAACGTGACTGTTCGTACCAAGCCCATTTATGTGTTGGACAAATTTTACAATATACAACAGAGTGGTGCGGCTCGGGGGACCACGAAACTTGAAAACTAGGCACATGTTTGCTAGTCAGCCCACAGTCTAATTGTTGGAACTTCATAACCATTCGAGAGAAAATTAGATTGGATATTTATTTTGTTTTTTCTTCAGGTTTTAGGCCATTCTGAAATGAAATGAAATGCATTTATTGTCAATAATAATCAGTTCAATATTTACAATGTACAATATTAATAGTACAGATTAATGAAACATCTTGAATTAACAATAGAGTACAACGAATTGACAAAAGGGGCTAACATAGCACAGTGCGAATCGAGGTTAGTCCCGAAAATAGTAAATTAAACAAACAAAATACATTTCAGCTGAACTAACTTATATACTTAAATTGAATTTGTATAAATTAAAAAAGATAATTAATATATGTATATACATACTTATATACTGTACATATACAATATTTATAATGCCAAGAACGGCATTGGTACACACGGAGGGTAAAAGAAGCTATCAACATCCACCTCAATCCCAATAATTTCAACAGAGACAACAGGATCGATATCCCCGAATTTTGGATGCGTACGATACGCCGCCATGACACTCCCCGACCAGCCGGCCCGCACCGGTTGATTCCAACCAGCAGGCGAGTCGAGCCAGCGGCCCGTTGATTGGTTGAGCACGCTATTGTTCCCGCCCAGCAGGCGAGCCGAGCCAGCGGCCCGCTGATTGGTTGAGCACCCGTGTGCGTCGGCCAATAGGCCTTCTCCGTTATTGACCAATTAAGAACATACTCGCTCATGCGAGATAGCGCGTTGGAGCCGCCCGTAGAGTATAAAACACGCTTGCTTACATAATATTCTACATCAGTGTAAAATAAATTAAAATACATTGGTAATTGTATTGTGTAGTTGCGATGTGAATTGTCTTGTGCAATCGTAATGTGTACATTTGTATTAAGTAATTTAGTACGAGCCCATGTGTAAATGTGCAACAGTGAAGTACGTCAATTGTAAAGTGTAATTGTAATGTAATTTGTTATGGGCTAAAAAAGAAGAGAAAAGGGAGAAAAGGGGGAGGAAAGAGAAAATAAATAAATGAATATATAAATAATTAATAGAATATATAAATAATAAATTAATTTCATTTTTTAATCTCGAGGAGGGATTTCCTCAGTGTAAAAATGAATGATTGAATATTGATAATTGTAAGGTATATGTGTATTTGTAAAGCTCAGTTGTAATGTGCATTGGTGTATTTGTAAAATGTGTTTGTGCTATGTAACTGTAATGTGTATTTGTAATGTGTGCTCAAAGCGAGCAGACTCAACGTACACCTCCAACATACACTTGTAATGTGAATTTATAATGTGCAGTTGTAAAGTGTAATGTCCAGTCATGGTGTGCGTTTGTAACGTGTAATTGTAGCGTGCAATTGAAATGTGTAAATCTGTATGAAATATTTTTGTAATGTTATATCCATACAAGATGTTTATGTCGGAAATGTCGC